>JALIGW010000001.1:277876346-277986346 GCA_023053685.1 Diadophis punctatus similis | reverse complement strand
AATACCACCCAGAATGTTTTCATAAATTTCTGATATAATACACCTACCGGTATATATTAAGAACATTAACATGCCAGCCTCGTTTTCAGCTTCTATTTTGTATACCTGATTTTTTTGGAGTGTAAAAGTACAATGGTCCGATTCCCACATCACATAAAGCCATAATGTGAGTGATTTGCTTTTAGCTTACTGTAATATACACAATCACCTATTGTGGCTTAACATTAAATATGAATAGGGTCATTATGCTATGTTCAGAGAACTATGGGTAGAAACCCTTATTCAGAGTTAAACAGGCTTAAATTTCTAGTCAAAATGGGAGTAGTCATTCATTTCCTCTTTTTAAGACTATAATTTTTACTGCAGATTTAAGCAAGTGATAGAACAGTAAATTGATTCAAAACTGCACATTAATTTCTACTGCTAGCAGTCTATCATATTTTGGCAGAGAAAATATACAGAATACAGGAGGCAGTGAGTCATCAAACAAGCCATATTTTGAAGTTGTTAGATTGTTTCTTAAATGCTTACATTATTGATCAAATAAACACCCCGTCCCCTAGAAGAAGCCACTGGTTTCACTATCCAAGGTCCCCTGTCCTTGGAATAGGAAGCTAGTTGAGAAAGAAAGAAAAAAGACAAATACATACTTCAGCATTAAATTTTCTACAAAAAAGTCATCAAATGATAGCTTTGGCCAGTAATACTTGAGATTTTCAGTATAGTTAGTGTATATATGTTAGTATATATCACTCAACCTTGTTTACCATCAACCACTATCAATAGTTGAAACAGTGATGTTCTTTTAAAAAAATGTATATTTCATATTCAGAATCTGATCATAGACAAAGACACGTATAAACAATTATATGAAAACTAGAGATGGCACAAAACTCTAACCTGCACCCTTTGAACAGGCACAGAGTTTGTATTTCAAAATATCAATGTCTAGGACCCTAATACACTTCTGCTAGTGTGTGTCAAATAGCATATTTACTTGAAAGTAAGATATTTTATAAAGAAAAAGAAGCAGTAAGGGAAAACCAAGAAGCCCAAGAAGCATTTTCCTAGGCTCAGCAAATATTAACTTTTATTCATTTATATTATGGTAAGTTTCACCGAATTTGACCATTTTTATTCCCAGGTAAAAATGTTGAGGATTTAAATTCTGATTCTGTTATTATGAAATCCTGTCAGACTATTCTGGTCTGAGGAGAAGAGCAAAAACGTGCTAATCCAACCCATGTTTTGAAACACTGAAACATCTAAAACTGACGGCAGGAAAAAAAAACTAGTGGTACCTTGAATCTGTCCTTTGAGGGTTTTTCCCCCATTTTTAATTTATTATTTAATTATTAGTTTTACTTTTTATTTATTTTTATTTTATTTTTTGATTTTTGTCAGATTGAAAAAAAAATCATTGACAGGGAGCACTCTAGAAAACTGTGGAAAGCCCATTGTAAAAGGACTATTCGTGGACGCTAGACTTCTTTCAAGAATCCTCCCTCTCACCAAGAATCAATTTGACAGATGACCCCCCCCCCCGGTTACCGTACTTATTGCAGGGCATGATTGGTCTTCTTTTTGGGTACATGGAGTAATTAAACCCAGAGAACTGTTTCATTCCTGTTTTTCTCCAATAAAAAACCTTCAAGTAGAGTTTACAGGGGATTCAATAATTTTTTAAAAAAATTCCAGGAATACACTAGAAACATTATGGAATGAAAATTTCCCATTCAGTTCTAGCTTTACTTATGAACTGGTAATCCAGGTCATGGACTTACTGCAAAACTCCTGATATTCAGCTGGAAGGATGAAGGTCTGAGGCAAAATATGGAAGGTCTTGAATCCATAAATCTGTTGCATTCGATTAATGTTCTTGTATAGTCTATCCTTCCGAGTTAATTCATATGACCTAAAGCCACGTAGATATAATTTGCTGGTGTCACGTTGTTTATGAGGATTTTTAAGAATTCACCATTACAATTAAACTTTCATTCTCCTGACTTCTATTCAGCAGACTTTGGATGCAACAGACAAAATTTTACTTCAGATTTTACCCCCCAAAAAAACAGGCAATTGTTTCTAAAGCATTCTGGACAATTAAAAGTAATTTGAAACGATTTACATTGTGCAAATGATATAACTTGATACAATTTACTTTGAAGCACTATGTAATTATGCAAATGTAAACCATTACCTCAATAATTTCAGATTTCACAGATCGTTGGATTTAACTGATATACTTTTTCCAAAAATGGTGCTTTAAGTCAAAGTTTTGCTGTGTGATTTCATTCACAAGCTATATGAAACATTTAATGTCTTAACATGACATTGTAATCATTTCGCTACTAAAAGTGTATCTACAACATGCCACTCCTCTATTCCCTCAATTGAAGTCACCTCTAAATAGAAATCAGCAATCTTTTTTCAGTCAAGTATTACAGTCTTTCCAAGATAATCTTGGATTCAATCTGGACAGCCACATTCTGTTACTCTTAAAATCTTCATTATCCCACACTCACCCTTTTGCCTGTTCAAATATACACATTCACACGTAATCTATCCAGCCTCTGTCTCATCATCTTATGCCTATCTTTAATGGCTCACTGCCTTGTCAAATGCCTCCAAACCACCCACCTGAAGAGAACTGGGGATAGGTGAATGCCTACTTGTGCTCAGAGCCATCAATACCAACAGCTGAAGTATAGAATGTTCCCATTCCTTGGGGGAAAAAAATCTCTGGACTCAGGCATACATTTGTCCACCAGCCCCTCTTGTTACCTTCAAGGACATGAATATGTCAAATTTTTAGAGTTGTTTGTGCAAGGGAAAACAACTTGCAGTATCCCAATTTTTTAAAAAAATAAAGCTGGGCACTTGGAAGAAATGGAAATATAAATGATCTGCAACTTTTGTCAGATAGAGCATCACTCTTCATAGAATGAGTCTCTGTTCTGTATCATAACATTATCATAAGACTCCTTACCTGGGAAAGTGATTCACTTTTTGAATATCTGTGAGAGTTCTTAGAACATAGGGTTTTAAATGTGACCCTGTCCACATAAGGTTATATTCATTGCTGCTGGGATGCACCTTGGAAAAGACATGGTTGAACATTTTAATAGTTAACCAGCTGAATAACATTTTATTACCTCAGAACCTATACCTTGGACAGCATTCAAAGTTAAGAGAGAACAATTTCATTCATGCAACAGAACTTGTCAATTTCCTTTCCCTATTCACAAAGTGCTCTGAAGGGTCTTCCACCCAGAGGAAAGGAAATTATTAAAATGTTAACGCTATCAGAAAAGCAACCAAAAGAATTCCACTGGATTCAAATAACTGTAGTAAAATAAATGATTATTAAAAAGTAAGGACAATCTGACTTCTAGTCCAGAAAAAAATGCTGTCCACTTATGAACATTTACAGTTGTTACATGTTAAGTTTGCTATTTATTCTATATCGATGACAAACTGCACATATACTTTGCAGAACAAAAATATCTACAGTCATATCTACAAATTGAGTTTCTTCGGGAATACTATAAGTTAGGGGTGGCCAAACTATGGTTCTTTGAGGACCTGTGGACTTCAACTCCCAGAATTCCTGAGCCAGCCATGCATGCATGGCTAGCTCAGGAATTCTGGGAGTTGAAGTCCACAGGTCCTCAAAGAACCATAGTTTGGCCACCCCTGCTATAAGTGCACCAAGAACTTCAAACAAAATCTCTCTTAAACACATTATATAAGAGAAATAAATATAATTTGTAGCATTACAATGCTAGACAAGATACCAAATTAAAGGAGAAAACACCTTTTGCTTTTTTTTAATTGGCTTCAGGTTACTCTGGACTCTGATTAAAAGCAGTGGAAACAGATTTAATTTTCAGGGCCATGAAATTCACAAAAATTAATAAACATACCTCCCGAAATCCATGAGCTGACAGAATGCTGCGCACCAAGCGACTGTCCGTTCTCACAATTTTAAAAGACAAGTGATAGCGCTCTGGGAACAGAATACAGAATTATTACATAAATACAATCATAATCTATTTTACCAGTTTCAAAAAGGGAGAGATTTTCTCAGAACACTTTCTCGTTTATTTTATTCTGCATAAGAGCCATACAATAGATCAATCTATAGCCTTCCCTTATGTATGTACATTTATTTATATGTTTCATTGGGAGACAGGGTTCTCTATTCACATGAATGCATTAATATAGATAAAGATTATTTATTGAATTATTGAACTATATTAAAGATGTATGCAGTCCCTGTGTCTTTTAAATTATGGCATGTGGCAGATACATGCATGCAGACACGTATACTGTATACAAGTGGGTCGCATGGGACAAAAAGTTTGGTTAAAAAGTTTGAAAAGCTGAACACTGTGCAGATGTTTTGTATTTAAGTTCTTTTTTCTTTTGGCTATCTTAAATTCAAAGTCAACATTTCAGGTAAATATAACGTTCAAAAGAAAGATTCTTAACCCTTACAAGCTTTAGACAAAGTGCAATACTGTATTTTTAGGTCTTATAACCTTCAGTGGTTACATAAAGAATACTCTTTCAAATTTCTTCTCTTAAAGAAGTCTTAAAATCGTAGCAGGTTTTTAATTTTAGAAGATGTAATACATTTATATTTGAAATATATATTTTAAAAATTAAAAACTCTTTGTAAAACAGATTATCAGTATGCCAAGTAAATATTGTCTTTCAATAATTTTTTTATCTACTCTAGGTGATGTAGGTACTTCAGAAAAATAAGATTTACCCCCAATCAAGCGGATGTAACTGTCCTTGGTTAGAATAGCTTCAGCATGAAATACCATGATTGGAATCCTTCTGAATCCCCCTGTCCACATGATACATGGGTGCTCCCTAAAAAAAAAGAAAACCTTTTTAAGAGATAAGAAATAACTACCTTAATTATATATACAAAACCTTATTTCAGAAAACAAGTAGTCTTCAAGTCTTCAAGTATTTAGACGTTATCCTTAATTCAGACACTTTTTTGATTACCAATATTTTTAAGAAACCTATTTTTTCTCCATCCAAGATTAAGAATTCTTGTCTGGGAAAGAGCTTTTTCTTCTTTTTAACATAGTATTAGAATAAATATATAGGACAGACACTTACATTTTCCTCATATAGTTCTTTGTAAATCAGGACAGAATCTCTGTATGTATTGTGGCAACGTATATTACAGCAACGCCTCAGCAAGCATCATGTTGCTGGGCTACTATTAAGCCTCACCCAAATGCAGAAATGTTGAGAATTGCCCAGACAGCACATAGCAAAGCATATAGCAAATATATGTTACACACCCACACACAACTTTCCACATGTACTTAACATTTTTTCTCTTAATATTAAAAACTGAAAATTAAAATTCGACAGTATCCTTTGGTGATTTTTGGTGAATTCACCAAGGGTGTTGTAAGTCATGTACCACAGCTTAACAAAAGCTGCTACTTCCAGGGAATTAGATTCTTTTTCCTCTTATCTTCAAATCCTCTAAGAGCAAATATGGGAGGTTGGATTGCCTGTTGAAGATTCACAGTATGCCCAGAAAAATAGGCAGAAGTGAGCCCAGCTAAGTTCTATCTTATAAACATTAAACACTTCCTATGTCAGTGATGGTGAACCTTTTTTTCCTCGGGTGCCAAAAGCGTGCGTACGCGTGCTATCGCAAGCACACATGTGCCCACGCCTATAATTCAATGCTCCCCATGTGTCCCGCCCCCTGCGCATGCGCACGCGACCCCCCCATGCTGCCCCGTTCCCCATGCATGACCCACTCTGCCCCGTTTCCTGACTTCTGGTGGGCCCGGTAGGCTCGTTTTTTGCCCTCCCCAGGCTCCAGAGGCTTTCTTGGAGTCTGGGGAGGACGAAAATGCCCTCCCCCGCCCCTCTGGAGGCTGAAAACGCCCTCCCAGAGACTCTGCACAAGTCGAAAATCAGCTGAACGGCACACACATGCATGTTGGAGCTGAGCTAGGGCAACTGCTCGCGTGCCGGCACATATGGCTCCGCGTGCCACCTGTGGCACTCGTGCCATAGGTTCGCCATCACGGTCCTATGTTATATGAACATACCTGAACTCAAATTTGCACACATATGAAAGAAATTATTATCTACTGTTATATCATTAGTAGAAAAGTTAATAAGATACTAGAGAGATAGGAACAATCCTCCCTCAAAGCAATGCATGATTCAGGACAACAATGAAACAAACAAAATGTTAAAAAGTTATGATATTTATGTAGTTACTTACCAAGCAATCTAAATTATATTAAAGTAACCAAAATATCTTTACAATCCCCAAGGCATGTCACAACTTTTGAGCACCCCAATGTTTGGAAATTAAAAGTTGAAAAATTTGACACACCCTAACAATACATGTGCAATCATAAAGTTTCTCTTTATGCAAAAATATGTACAGATAATGCTTGACTTACAACAGTTCATTCAGTGACCATTCAAAGTTAAAATGGCACTGAAAAAACTTACTTATGACCGTTTTTCACACTTACGATCATTGAAGTATACCCATGGTAATGATTAGGATCAAAATTCAGATGTCTGGTAACTGACTCATATTTATGATGGTTGCAGTGTCCTGGGGTCATGTGATCACCTTTTGCAACCTTCAGACAAGCAAAGTCAGTGGGGAAGCCAGATTCACTTAACAACTGTGTTACTAAATTACCAACTGAAGTGATTCACTGAATAATTGTGGCAACAAAGGTCGTAAAATGAGTTAAAACTCACTTAACAAATGTCTCACTTAGCAACAGAAATTTTGGGTTCCATTGTGGTTGTAAGTCAAGAACTAATTGTACTCCCTTCAGAAATTGGGCAGAAAAAAAGTATTAAAAAATATAAACATTATTTCAGAGCTGCATCTTAATTCTACCATATATTTGCAAATATGGTGTAAAAAATTCTTTCTATAAAAAAGCAGGCAGAGCTGGCGGGCAGAGTTAAGCGCATCCTAAATTTAGAGTCCTTGCATTCCCACAAACTTTCCAAGTCAACCCCTCTTGAATTCCATTGACCATTATCTGCCACCCAATTTAGTGTTGAACTGTAGTTGACCAAATTCTTGTGTGTGACCTTAAATAAATCTTCTATTGTTAGGATGAGATAAACTTCGAGCCGTCGGATTGCTACCATGTTAAGGAAAGAATATCTCATAGAGGCGAAATCTGGATCTTTTATTTGGAATTCAATCATTTAGAAATAAAACCGAGATTAAATGTCTAACAGAAAATATTTATTTCAGTACAAAACAATATAAAACAATAAATCTACATCTTTGCTAATTAACACGACCGTTCAGGTCAAGAGCCAAGGCAGAAGAATGATTAATAGTGGATTAGGAATGTAGACGTGCGTAGACATCATATCACGTGTTCTGTTTGTATTGGAAAATACCATCATATTTAGGATAGGGGTGCATCACCCTGCATAGACTCACAACTGACAATATTCACTACGTGACATCTATGATGCAAACTTATAAACAGTCCTGATTCTTTGCACCTGACACTATCCCTCCAAATTTTATTCATTTACTTAAAAGATTTGTATGGACACACATCTTAACCTCTGGTCAGCCCACAGTAGCAATAAAATCCAGTAACTATAAAACAATCATAATATCATAAAGTCATTGAACAAAAACTAAAATCTGATGCCTTAATCCTCCCTTTAGGATGCTCCCACAGCAAGCCCCAATTACCCTCATTCCATTCTCTCTATTCCAGTCTACCCTATTCCTTAGTAAAAATTACGACTTAATGGTCTTCCAAAAGGCTAAAAGCCTGTTGAATTACCTGGAGTTCCACAAAGTAAAAGCAGCCACAGAAAAGGCACACTTTCTGAGATCCCACTAAGTGGCAGGATTTCAGGGAAGGTGGGACGAGCAGATATTCTTAGGGAGAGTCAGTCTCACAAATAACCAGGTCCTGTGCTGGTGATAACCAGCATTTTGAATTACGTCGGAAAGAACCTGGGAATCAGGGCAACTCACACAATAAAAATGTAATAGCATTTTGTGCATGTGAATACCCATCTAAATTTCAGCAGATGCAACCACCTTTTCTTGAAACATCATATATAACAGGCAATACTGCAGCAACAGACTTGCACACAAGGCTCTACATTTACTCCGAAAATATAACAATCTTAATCTTATAGTAGTTAATCTTTAAGGCTTCCTCTTTACAAGACAAGGAAACAAAGCTCTTCATTATGAATGATGAAAAAAACGTTTTTCAGTATCTTTACCTGACCTGATCCAAAAGGACACATATGCCCTATGAATATATAATATTTTGCAATCTGCCTTCAACCAATGTTGAACACAGAATATTAAAATGGACCACTGTGAAAACCCTTTGCCGATTAAGAGCTAAAATCTTTAAAAGATAATATGAAAATACAAAAATCATCTTCATCCCGAAGGTAAGGAAAATGGGAATCATACTCATGTTTATTTATTACATGTTTATGCTGTCCATCTCACTGCAACAGTAACTCTGGGCAGCTTACAATAGCTTTTATATTCCAAACACATTTCTACTATATTAAATCATATCTTTTATAGATCTGAAACAGTCCAGCAAAGAAGCCAGACCAGCTGAAAAAAAGTATTAAGCCAAATATTAAATAAATACCACATATCTGGAGCCTAAACTGTATTCATGTAAACTGTAAACAATATTACAATATATCACAACAATAAACTGCAAAGAAAGTTCTGGACAACTTGGTTGGACTGAAAGCCCAGTGAGTGGCTTTGGGCCAGTCACACTGCCTCAGCCCAACTCACTTCACAGGTTGTTGCTGTGGAGAAAACAGGAGAAGGAAAGAGTATTGAGGATATATGCCACCTTGAGTTACTTATAAAAGAAATCAATACGGGAAAAATATAATAAATAAATAAACGACTTCCAACAGACCAAATCTCTGCAGGCACATAATTGGGAACCATTTGGAGGTCAATCATTATTATATCTTGAACCCTTATAATGCACAAGGGTTATATTGACTACCATTAGAGCAGAAAAAGGTAAAATTGCAACTGTAGTCCTTTGAGCACTTCCTGCTCCATCTTTAGTTTTCCATGATTCCATAAATAAATAAGACACCCAGTTATTCAAAGAGCCTAATGTCTTCAGTAAGACTTTACTTTATGTGTCTAAGTAGCATCACAGCAAAGACCAAGATCTTAATCTTTCAGTAATGAATAATGTTTTGAGCAATAAGAATGAGTCAGAATACCTATTTTAGATGACCTGGGATCATAGAAAGAAGTACTATGGTATCTGTATATATGTATAATAATTCATTTTGTTCTGTGTTGGCTAGAGACCACTTTTCAAGAATGGTAACCAGGTCTGGGCATTATATCTTAAGGACCAGATCAGAGTTAGAGAAATGCCACAAAGATTATTTACTACAAAGTAAAGAAGAAAAATTGAAAGAATTGGGACAGGTTAACCATGAGAAGACAAGACTGTGAAAGTGTATATTTTAAATACCTTGAATTATATCATCCCTAAGATCAAGAGCTTTGCAATAGGTAGTTCAATGGTAGAAACAGTTATCCAAAAAAGTAGGAATCTCCCTTCACTGAAAGTGTTCAAGCAAGGATAAAACTGCCATCTGTCAGGGATGCTTTAATTTAGATTCCTGTACTGAGTAAAGGATTAGACCCAATGGCCTAAAGATCCCTTTCCAGTTCTCTTCTATCATCTGTATTATCCCATTTGTATTCCAGTTTGAATATAAAATTGTAAAACTGTATAGACTGTTTCCTACCTTGGTCAAACTACAGTATAAGTGAAGGACATTCTGCCAGTTTTCTATGGCAAGAGAAATTAATGGGTAGGAGAGAACTGATAAAAAAAGTCTGCTAAACCAAGCCACATTGGTAAACCTTTGCTTATAAACATAGCTTCCTGCAGGGGAACAAGAAGCAGACTCCGGTAAATAAAGACTTAATATCAAAGTAAGCTAAGAAATAACCCTCAATGATAGGAAAGGACAACTTTTCACTAGGGACCACAATTCAAACAACACAACACATGTTTTGCATATAAAAGGCAAGGCCGAATTCCCAGCTAAAGGATCAAATAGATATGAAAGATCTCTGCTTGAGATCATGAAGAATCTAAGTTCTGCACAAGATGAACTGGTACCGTGATCAAAGACAGTTTCATACATTTACACAATAGTCACATTTATGTTCCCTTGTAACCCACCAACCTACTTCCAGAATTACAAGGAAAAGTAGCCTGCGCATACAAGTGATAAACGTACAGCGAGAACAATAATGTGTATTTAAATCTTTCCCCTAAAACCTTAATCTGTCTAGCTCTTCTATTAGTCTTCAGACTGGTGCTAAAGTTTGCAAGGATAAGCATGGATTTATCAATTTTCCAGATATTTGGAACCTGCATGTGTGTTTAATTGAACATATTTAAAACTACCTGCAGACCTTAGTGTTTACTTTAAGATCATTAAAGGCATCTGGTTACCTAGGGTAACTAGGAACATGCCTTATGTGTGAACCCTCATCCTAAGGGTGAAGTTAATTCTCACTAATTCTGGCTGAATGCCCACAGCAGAATAAGGATAAGTGTGTAGCAGACATGAAGCTACACACTGAACATTCACACTTCAAGCTTTCATGCTCATTTTTTAAGACCGTTAGACTTAAATTTCCATAATAACTCTTACACAATATACAATTATAAAGTTTTAACTTACTCTGGCCCTTCCATTTCTTCCTCTTCCTCTGAAGATGAATCTGTTTCTTCCAAATCCCGAGCCATTCCAACTGGCATATCCTGTGTATGTTTTCACACAGCCCAGAAACAATGAACCCTTAATAGTTTCACTGTAGAATCAGAAAATCTAACCAGTACTATATTCTATGAAGAAAATGAAAATTCAATTATCAGAGTAAATTGGAGATATACAATAATCAAGCTTCTTAGTACAAAGCCACATAGTTTCCAGACATTTTATTTTAATTTCTAATTCAACCAGGGGCTATCACTGTATTAGCTGGATGACTTTGGGTCAGTCACTCTCTCTCAGCCCAACCTACCTCATAGGTTTGTTGTTGTGTGGAAAATAGGAGGATGAAGGTATCTTGGATATACTCACTATCTTAAGCTATTTGTAAAAACAATACAGGCTAAATTTTTAAAAAGATACTCATTTATTTGAATTCTATAGCCACCTATCTCAACAAGTGATACTGAGTGGCACACATCATAAAAACATAAAACAATTATATATAATTGCTGAGTAAAACTATTGCCATAATTGTTAATTTAGCCAAGAAAAGGGGCCCTTAAGACACTCAGATCAGGGCATATAGCCAGGCCTTCAAGGCCTTACAAAGGGCCAACAAGGTTAGGCTGATCCTAATCTCTGAGAGGGGAATGCTCCAGAGGGCAATGGTTACAGCATGTCTCCTAATCCCTGCCAGATGATACACCTTGGCTGGCAGGGCTGTAACATGCCCAATTCAATTATTTTAATAATTAGACCAGAAATGGTGTAAGGAAGGAGTGAAGAGCAATTGAAGTTCCTTTCCGCAATTATTCTTCTGAGATCCTTCTTAGGAGCAAAATAGGTGAAAGAAAATCAAAATGGGAGAAGCAGCAGGAAAAAAAAGATGGAGAAAAGATTCCACCTTCTCTTCCCATCCACTTTCTTGCTGCACAAGGTTATAACAGTCTAGCTTTATATTTGGCACTGAATCGCATCTTAAGCTTGCCATCCTCTTAACAAATCTGAGTCACATATATAATCCAGCCGTAATATAACAAAATATACCCATATAGATTGAAAGTATACGCATGACCCACTGCATGAAATTGGATTATGTAAACGTAAAAAGTCTAAAGCATACAGTATCAGAAACAGTTATTGCTAAGGAATCTTAAAAACCTTTGCTGGGCTCGGTCAATCTTCTATGCAATAAACAGATCCTCCATACCACAAAACTCCCAGTATCAAAATGATATTCAACCACCTTGTCTTCAACACTGCCTGCCCTTTCTGTGACTCCCGGGGACACTTTTTTCTGAGGGTTCAACAGGCACTTGCAATACCTTTTCCGTTCAAGCACCAGTGTGCTAAGTCGATTCGCAATCAAAACTTTTCTTTGCAGAATTTTGGCAAAGAAACGAAAGTAAGGCACGGAGAGGGCTGGGTCCCCTGCAGAAGATGGCACTGCCTCTTAGCGGGAAGAGGCGGCAATCTTTGCCGGAGGGCTCGCTTGTCCCCTTTCGTGGGAATCGCACTCCTGGTCTTGGAGAGGAAGGGATCAGAAATTAAGCCGGGAAGCTCCGGAACCTGGTTTCATCCCCCATGGGGGTGGGGGCGCAATCTGGAAAGCATTGCCTGAATTCCGCGAACTTTGCGGTCGGTCCGCGAATTTCATGCCAGCTCCCTCCATCCCGTTGGATGCCGGTCATCTCTACCGTGAATGAAACGCTACCTTCCATCTGCGAAGCTCAACTTCTTGTCCAAGCAAGTTCTATGCATGCAGCAAAGGAAGGCGCACTGTTCCCAAACTCCGCTCACGGCCATTACCTGCTGCTTCATCCTCTTTGGGGCCCGGAAGTCGCGATTCCTCTACTCAGCGCTTCCCCTGTTACTACAACAACCAACAGGCAACCGTCTCCCCCTTTACAGGAGACACATTTGCGCAAGCGCCAATTCTCGGCTCCCGCCGGTGCCCTTCTCCCACACGCATGCGCGCGTTTCCGGTCCTCTTCAGTCGCCTCTTCTAAAACGGCGTCATCAAAATTCTCTTTTCAAAAAAAGGGAAGCGAAAATGATGCTCTGACTTCTTCCACCCACATCTTCGAATTCTACGTCATAATGCCTCAGAAGGGTTCAGCGCATTTGATAGGTACCGCTGCCTTCCCATCCATGTGACGGTTTAGAGAGGGTCGTGGAGACCAACCAGGAAAAGCCGACGTCTGACCGTGGACCAATCGTTGCGCAAACTAAGGAAGGGGCGGGGCTCGTGCTCCTTAAGTTGGAGGTGAGCAGCGAATCTGGTACGCCTGCAAATCTGGTGGGGGTGAAGCAAGATCTGAATGGCGGTGGGGGTGGCGGGGTTGCATGGGGAATAACCAAAGGGGGCGACGTGCATGGCAGGAATTAGGGGCAGGGCAAGATGGCTTGCAGTTTAAGAATCGAAGAGAGCAAGAAGACATTTGGAGAGCATTGCTAAAATTTTATGCCGGTGTCACCACTTCGTTCCATTTTGCAATCCTTCGTAAATAAAACGGGAACCCGGACCACTATTTAATATGCCATCGAAAATTACAAAGGGAGAGAAGAAATAACTTATTCAAGGCTTAAAACGTGGTAAGGAGCCATAAGTCTGATAGTCTCCTGACCAAACGATCAGGCCAGAATGTGGTGCTCCCTTCCTCTCCCTGCTCGAAGTATTTATCAGGAGAAAAATGCAAAGCAAGCATCTTAGGGTTTTTTTTCTTCTGACTTATGGATGCAATGAGGTGGATCTCTATTCCAAGGGACAGACAGGTTTCTTGTGGGCACATTTCTCTAGTTGGATAGATGGGACCAAAATGCACACCTTCTGATCTGGTGGTGGTTATATGTACTGTACCTGGGTTAATTCATAAACAGAATACAATCTTAAAAGGAGAAAGCTTTTATATAAGGAAAAGTAGAAAGGGAACAGTGAATCAAAATACCTGTCCTTGTTGAGTTATTTAGACAGAACAGTTGTTAAATGTGTTCATAGAAGAATTGTTCTTTTTGAGCCTTTTCCATATAAAGATTATGGGAGTTAATTTAATGCAAGATTATTGGTTCAGTTCAACCCTGATCAACTAGTTTTTAACCATCTAGTGTTTTTTAGATCAAATGGAACTGGAACTTGTAGAAATACTAGCCAATAAGGTGCTGCTTGGAAATTCTAGAAGCTTTAGCTTTATTATATCTGGAAAGACTAGAACAGTGATGGTGAACCTTTTTTTCCTCAGGTGTTGAAAGCGCGTGCGCACACGCTATCGCACACGCGCGAGTGCCCACACCCATAATTTAATGTCTGGGGAGGGCGAAAATGGCTTCCCCCGCCCCCCTGAGGCCTTCTGGAGGCCGGAAATGGCCTGTTTCCTGACTTCCGGTGAGCCCAGTAGGCCCGTTTTTCACCCTCCCCAGGCTCCAGAGGCTTCCCTGGAGCCTGGGGAGAGCAAAAATGCCCTCCTCCGCCCCCCCCGGAGGCCCTCCGGAAGCTGAAAACGCCCTCCCAGAGCCTCCGCGTCAGCCGAAAATTAGCTGTCCGGCGTGCACATGCGCGCTGAAGCTAAGCTAGGGCAACAGCTCGCATGCCAGCAGATATGGCTCCGCGTGCCACCTTGCCATCACTGGACTAGAAGGAAGGAAGCCTGCTATATAGATTTACCAGGAATTTGTATTTTTCTGAACTTGATTTGTTTGAAAGACACTACATTTGCAACAGATTTTCCTCCTTCCTTTGGGCTTCAACCACACTGAACAAACACTATTGCAACTTTTAAAATAGTTTTCCATTTTAGTTTCATATCTGGAATATGGGAAGGCTCCCTCCTTGTCATTTGCAGGCCAGCAAAATGACCTGATCTAATTGTTCCACAAAACTATATACAACTTAAGAGGAGATGCTACAAAGCATGAGTTACATAGCAAGCATGACTACAAAGTCTAAAACAGGAGAAGTGTTTTAAGCTCTTGATTCTTTATTTGTTCATATGACAGATTGTGTCTTGCTACTTCTACGATGAGCCGGTTCTTGAATGTACTTCGTAGTTGGCTAGTTATGGTGTCCATAATTGCTATGGGGAACACAGTGCAAAGCTTCAGAGACCACAGCTTTCTTTCTGAGAAACTCTATACAGGCAAGCCAGGCCTTGGTAAGATTTATAAAGTGTCATTTTTGGGATCTGTATTTTGCCTGTATTGCAAATAAATGTTTATTCAGATCTTAACATGTTGCCAATTTTGAAATGTCTTTTTGCCTTAAATATTGTTTATTCTCTTTTTATCCTGACGTTTATTGCATCGGTTTAGTTTGTTTAGTGTCCACTTAGAACAGTCAGGCTACAACAAATGCTTCAGGTACAGTGTAATTTATTTTCCATATCAGGCATTTCTTTACTGAGCTCCATTTCAGGACTGAAAACTCTTGATCCTTAGAATAATTTTGAAGGCCATTATATATTGTAGGCTGCCGAGTATACTGCTAAGTTCTGTTTGGAAACATATACATAAATAAATTGCTGTAACTTATATCTATTTTTTCTATTCAGTAAATGGTCTCCAAGCTCGAACCTTTGGCATTTGGACCTTGTTGTCTTCTGTGATCCGCTGCTACTGTGCCATTGATATCCGCAACAAGACGTAAGTAAAACGAATACTAAAATAAATAGTAAAAGGAACAATTCATTACCAGCCCTCTTTAATAAACTCCTTTCCCTTACAGTCATAGTGCAGTTGGTCATCCAGAACTTTTTTTCAACTTGTTTATACATTTCAGGAATATTATTGTCTCAAAGGGCTTGTACTTATGAAGAGTAAAATAGGCATAAAGAAGGAAGTGCTTAGTAGACTAATTATGTAATAATAATATTAGTCCCTAGTTTCTGTCTAGTTAGATCTCTGAAATCAAAATGTTAAAGTTCTGGTGTCTAACCCAATAAGGAATAATCTCCCTCTTCTGTTAGTATTACTCTTCTACTAACAGTTCTATACCACATATTGTTTACATTTTCATATTTTTCATCATTTGTAGTGTTTTCTGAAAGGATGTACATCTAGAGTGTTGTATGTTTTTTATTGTTTAGTTGGATACAGCAATAGGAAAGCAATAAGTTTGGCAATCTGTATTAAGGCACAAACTTTGTTTCTAGAAGTCAAGAGAAACAAGATGTAACAGAGCATCGCTCTGCAATTTTATCTGCCAAAATGTCAGGTTTTAAAATCTATTCTGCTTTGAATTCTAAACAATTAGAAGTTTTTAGTACTCTTCAATTCAGGCTACGCTGAACATATTAATCTGTCTAGAGCAGTGGTTCCCAACCTGGGGGTCGGGACCCCTTTGGGGGTCGAACGACCATTTCCCAGGGGTCGCCCCAGCATCCTCAGCTCCCCCCCCCCACTGCCACAAGCCTGGCCATATCGACTCAACTCGCCCGAGCCCTCCAATTGGTCGGGAGAGGTGCCATTCGGTGAGAGGCGTTTGTGACGCCTGGCGGCCGAGCTTTGACGGCATCAGCTAAGCAATAGCAATAGCACTTAGACTTATATACCGCTTCATAGTGCTTTACAGCCCTCTCTAAGCGGTTTACAGAGTTCAGCATATTGCCCCCAACAATCTGGGTCCTCATTTTACCAACCTCAGAAGGATGGAAGGCTGAGTCAACCTTGAGCCGGTGAGATTTGAACTGCTGAACTAGCAGTAGCCTGCAGTGCTGCATTTAACCACTGCACCACCTCCGCCAGCTTTGCTTTGAATTCTGGGAGTTGAAGTCCAGGCACCTTAAAAGTTGCTGAGATTGAGAAATATTGCTGTACACTTGTTGGTTATCAAGTCTAAATACAGAAGTAGACTTGTTGTGGAAGATGATATTCCTTTGTGCTCTTGCAAAGACTGGCCCGAGAATTTCTGATCTGGCATAATTACATATTGTTTTTGTGATTAATCGCTATGCTTTAATTATGTTCAATTTGTAACAATGAAAATACATCCTGCATATTAGATCTTTACATTATGATTCATAACAGTAGCAAAATTACAGTTATGAAGTAGCAACGAAAATAATTTTATGGTTGGGGGTCACCACAACATGAGGAACTATATTAAGGGGTCGCGGCATTAGAAAGGTTGGGAACCACTGGTCTAGAGACTGGCGTCTGTGGTGTTTATGGATGGTAGGAACACTAATTGAACATTCTAGAAGTAACATTTGAGCAACAGAGGGTACAGTACTCTCTCTATTTCCAAGAGATGCAGACACCGATGCCTGGCTAAAGATGCAAAGGTACAGCATACTCGTTTGGTTTCAGATTCTCAACTTCCTGACTCTGATCTCTTTGTGTCATCTCTATACCACACAATAATCCTTTCTTTGTGAACTCTCTGACAGCCTCTATAACATCACACTTTTGACCTTCTTCATTGCCCTGGGCCACTTCCTCTCTGAGGTGTTTATTTATGGCACAGCAGCTGCAACGATTGGTGTCCTGGCACCCTTAATGGTGGCAAGTAAGTATTTACTGAGCTGCTTATCATTTTTTGTTCCTGGAATTGTGTTTATTTCCAGGGTGTTTTTTCCACTCTTCCTCCATTAAGTTTTTCAACAGGATTTTCACTTTCAAACAGCCCTGTGAGGCTACTTAGGTAGAACGATAATTATTTCTTTAGAGTCATACTGGAAACTGAACCTGGAGTTTTCCACAACCAAATGCCATTAGCCTTTTTTTTTAAGATATGAGATTTTTAAATATTTTTGTCTTCTGTTCTTGCTCAATTTCCATCTTTCAGGTTTCTCCATCCTGGGGATGCTGATTGGGCTACAGTACCTGGAGGTAGAAACCACATCACATAACAAGAAGCGGAATTGACATTACAGCACCTGTCTTCCAATCTGCCCTCCAGTCATCTTCCAGTGTCTACCATATTGTCTTCCTGGTCTTCTTTTTCGAGCCTGTACCATACAGGGCAGTCAGAACATTCTTAGATTTTCCTACTGCTTATTTTAGTTCCCATTTGATTTTGATGTGAGCAGATAATAGCAGAAAAATAGTTTTGAGCAGTTCCTCCAAACTGAGTATGGGGAACAGTATCTTAAAGCATCATGAGATGTAGTAAAAAAGCCAAGTGAAGTTGTGCCAGGTGAAGGGTATAGATTCCCTCTCTTGACATTCTGATGGCAAATGATAGAAAAAGCAGTGTTGTCCAAAATTTGCTGAAAGAGGGGGCATGAAATGTCTCCATGGCACTCTGCATAGTTGTCCATAAGTATGGCTTGCCATAAATGAAAGGGAACTGTGAAAATTTGTGAGGAAGATGTATCTCAGTCTCAGCTAAATCCAAAGTACCTTATAAATTCTTCTTTTTGAAAACTAAAGACTAAAGAGCGAAGCTTGGTCCTCTTTTTCCTTTAAGAGGCTACTTGTTTAGGTAACTGCTTTCTTCCATCTTCCAGGAACCGGTTTCCTTTTCTCTGAAAATAGCACAATTCATTTAATTGCTGTTCTTTTCTGAACATATATGAGAACTGGAACAGTCTAGGCAAGGCAAGTGCATAACAAGCCAATATTCCTGCCTAAGCAGGGGATTGAACCAAAAGGTCCCTTCCAACTCTGTTATTCTGTTATTTATTTCAAAATAAAGCTGACAACCCTTGTAAAAAAGGGGCTGCCAAGGCCATAGAACAAATAAATAACTTTCTGCTTCTGTAAAAAGAGGCAAAAATTGTGACTTTTTCAATGTAATTATTGTGGTTATATGAAGTATCTGCTCCCATCCTTCCAAAATTGAATGGACATTAGTAATGAAATGGATTCTCCTTCTGTTCCTATATCTTCCCACATAGTCACCAAATTTTGTTATCTGTTTTTATTCTAATTTTTAAATTGATGGTTTTAATGGTTTTATATATGATTATGAATATGTATGCCACCCAGAGTAATTGTGTGAGGTAGATAGCTATACAAAGAGATAGATAGATAGATAGATGATAGATAGATAGATAGATAGATAGATAGATAGATAGATAGATAGATAGATAGATAGATAGATAGATAGATAGATAGATAGATATAATAATGATAATGATAATGATAAATAATGATAGATAATGATAGATAGAAGATAGAGATAGAGAAATAGAAATATGCTTTGGAGATCAGAGAGTATCTGGAACAGATTTTGGAAATGCACAAAGAACTCAGAAGGGATTAATGGAATCTTTCACTGCGTGGTCAAAAATACCATCTCAGATGGCTGTAGCCCACAATATTTATCTACCTCTCTTTACCACAGTGTCATATACTAACACTGTCAATTCTGCATAATTTGGCTGTTAGACTGTCATCTGAAATGGCTAGATAGTCACTGAAGCCAATTATAACAGCTGTCAGTTTGCTAGCAAGGCCAGTCAACATTTCAAACATCTGAACGAGAGATTTCTCCTATGTTTACCTACTTGTGCATTATCTTCAGATGATACTTTTCTCTTTCAAACCTAAAAAGATACATCATACATCCACAACAGAGAGGGTCTTTTCTGTGATGGCATCTTTTCTGCAGTGTCCTGTGAATGTACAGTTGACATTAACATGGTATTCTTAACATGTTTTATTTCTCCATCCACCTTAACTTGAAATCATTTTTTTGTTACTGGTTAAATGTGCCTCTCAATTATATTAATGTTTATTGCTTTAATATTGTATTGCATATGCTTTCTATGCTGACTTTTGTGCAAAGTGCTTTATACCAGTGGCCCCCAACCTTTTGGGCACCAGGGACCGGTTCTGTCCCTGCTTTATACATTTTTAAATAAATATAGCTCCCTTATAAATTATTTTGAGCTGGGATGCTCAAAGGCAGGTGTGTCGGCCTCAGCCATGTCAAAAGTTTTGAAGATGATCACAGAAGCAGTTTAACCCAGTCTTCCCTAACCTAGTAACCAAATAGTTGGGACTACAACACCCATCAGCCCCAGTTAATATGGGCAAGATAGTGGATTGGAGGGACTGTAGCTGAAACTCTGAACATTCCAGGAAGCTATCTGAACTTTTCATTGGCTAAGTAGTTCTTCCTACATTCTAAATGTCTTAGTAGTAATCAAGTCCTGTTAGGAACCATTAAAGGAAATAGTATACTTAGTCTGCAGAAAAAACTGAGGGGAGAAGATGTTGTATAGAGGAGGGAGTGGAATTGTCCCAGAGGGCAGAACCAGAGGGTTGAAATTACAGGAAAGTAAATTCAGATTAGGTATTGGGCAGGAAGTTCCTATATACTTTGTAATAAGTTGCCTCATGAAATAGAATGTTCACTGGAGGTCTGATGGCTAACACAAAGTAGATAATCTTGATTTTTCAATATCTCCCAATTCTATGAAACTCTTGTCAGCTTCCTCAGAGGATTGTTCATTTTCATTTTGCTGTTTAACACAGCTTTGTAACTTAAATAGTACTCACAGGATAGATAAGGATAAGGAATGAAAACACATTGACTTTTTAATGCATGCTGATAGGTGAAATAAGGACTTTATGGTGTTAGTATTTATTCCAGATGAATTACCTTACAGAACATGTTAAGCTAATGAAATTAACATATGGGAAAAAAATTAAATTAACCCTTAAACTATTCAACTTAAAATGTACTAGCCTTGGTTCATACAGCATAGTAGACTAAAAAGTGTCTGGCTGCTTTATGGTTCAGAATGTTGTGCTAACTTAGCCGAGGTGTTTAGTACTTGAAAAAATTGACAACATATGAATTATTTTAAATTCTTTTATTTTTTTAAATAATCATTTTCCTCAGAGTTTTTATGGCTGCACAGCTCTGTAAACTCAAGTCAAAAATAAACTAAAACATCAATTACATCAGTTGAATTGTCATTCTCTTTTTTTTAAAAATGTATCAGTGTTAATTACTGCAGTGGACACTGGTGATCTGAGCGAAAATTCCATTCCCAGATACAGCTATTAACAAAAACAATTACGTCAAATAACATATTTTGAGTTGATAGTTGTTTTTATCTACCCGTGGAATTTACTCTGGCAATCCTAAATGCATATGTAATTGGAAGGATTCATATCAAGCATGCACTCATTTCATACAGGAATATCAGAATTGATCATACAAAATATAACACAAGAAAGTACTTTTCTTGTGAACCTTTCTGATTTTTTTTACATTTTTAGCATAACAATACAATAGTGTTCTTTTTCCTTCTTTCCTGGCATCTGCCTTAAAATACTTATTTTATGTCTTGGGTAATACTTATTTTATGACCCAATTGCTCTTCAATTGGAAGTTAATAATTTCTCTGCTAGCAATAATACTGCTTCTACTAAAATATTAGTGAGCCTTTCCTTAAACTAAGGACATTAAATTCCCCAGAATGTTTATCAGGGGCTTGTTATATTAGCTCACAATCTCATGGTTAGCAAAACCTGGATTCTGTTTCTTGTGCCTTTTATTCCACTTCTCCTGAATATCTATCAATCTATACAGAATAACCAGATTCCACACTGCATCATCACTCTCTTTGAATAGCAATTCCTATACTGATTCGAGGTGGTCCTGAATCCTCCTGGAACAAGCTTCTCTTCAGCAGTCCAAGACAGCTTAAATCCATCTTGTCTGCGAATAATTCTTCCTGTTCCTCTTCAGTCAGTTTCTTCCTAAAAGCTTCTTAGCCATTTCAGCCCTCCCTCTCACCCACCCCCATGGGAGACACACTATTGGAAAACCCTTATCGCTTCTTAGCTATATTGAAGTATACTTTATATCTAGGTAGCCAGAAGAAAAATCTTGAAAAACACTGCACTACATCGAAGCTAGTGTAGCAACCAAGTGCATATATCTGGCAGGACATTAAAATTCCAAACTACTACCATGGCATTAAAATTATACAATTACATATTTGCGTCACATTTATTGCAAGAAGATAAGTTACAGCATTTGCATGATCACATCATGAGCATGTCATCATATGTATCCCCTGATGGACGCCCATTAATATTTCTAAGGCTCCAAGTCCAATATGTTCAACTCATTGCTGAGTTCACACATCCAAGTTAAATCACAACGTGTTTTGATTGGCATGTTTGACTTAGTGTAAACTAATTCAGCATTCTCTCAGAATTGTTCTATTAAAATTATGAAAGTAATGTCTGGTTTGTTTTTACTGTAACTATTCTCAGTAAACCCACCTAGGACTGTTAATGTTTAGGAAGTAATAAAAAGTCAAGAGAAAATATATCACTTTCTGTGGTACAATTAATATAAAGTTACCTGGGGGGGAAAAATTAAGGAGACAAATTCAACTATGAAATATACAGTAATTGCAATAACACAGTGTTACTCAATCTATAACTTAGAATCATATCACTATTTACTTGGGACTCTGTACATTCCAGTGTTTTATTTTCAAATGTTTTCTGCCTTTCCATATAAAAATTGAAAGAAATCACAAAGAATATTACTATAAAAGTCACTTTTTATCAGTATTATCTACTACCAAGCTAGTAATCTTACGAACCCAAGCAAATTGTATGCTTGCTTGGAAAATAAGCATTTATTACATTCATTACATTAAAACAGATGGGTTCATTTTGTATAATATTGTCATGCAACAGTAACTGCTCAGAAAAATTGGCAACTGGAAAACTTTGAAAACAAGGAAATAGAGGCAGCATATATAAAGTAAGGAAGGAGACAGCCCTGAACAATGATTTCTTATGTCAATAAATGAGTAAGCCCAGTGCTAACTCCATTAAGAATGTCTATTTACAATTACACTAAGGAAAACTAACAGAATAGAAATAATCAAATTAAAATCAATAAAATTTTCTATTAGAAAATTAATAGGTAACACTTGTCAACAACTAGAAGGCAAGCTCTGAAGACAACAATCTGCAAATTCCAAAGGCGAAATCTCATTATTTCTTTTATTTCATTTGTATTCTTTATACTGTTGTTCCCATTTTACCCTCATAGCAATCCCACAAGGTAAATTAGGCCAACATAAATAAATCGTCATCTGAAATGCCAACTGGCAATATGGAATTTCCCAATCCAAAGTAAATACTATTAAATTGATTTCTTCAGTCAGCAAATGCTTATGAATTTTATTTATTATTAGTCTTCTATGCTGCCTATCTCACCAAGACAACTCTAGGGGGCTTACTGTATACTGTATATAAAACTGAAAACTGCTAAAGAATAAATTATTGTGCATTTATTCTAGAGCAAGAAAACACTTTGAGGATAGCCTCTCATGTCACTTGACTGAAGAGTCCCCACAGTAATGCCACTTTATGGCTTCAAGTGTTTTCCAAGCTAAGTGCAACACTTCCTAGCCCAAAGAGAAGAACTCTCACTCCGCCAAAGTCTCTGTGCACTAGCTATTATAGATAAAAAAAATAATGCTCAGCAGAACCTCTGAACAAATAAAATGAAGAACTATGGACCCTCTTCAGATCACTGGAAGTTACTCTTCTTCTTTTGATTAGGAATTAAGCACCTTAAGATAGGAATTCTTTATAAATTGTTCAGTCTTTAGAATGAGAATAGCTGTTAGGCCAACTCAGTCAGCCATTTCACAGTTACAAAAAAATTTTCACAAAATTATGCAGCAATTTTTCTCACTTGGTCCAGTGATGAATTTTAATTAAAGTTACCTAAAACTAAGATGTCGCACTGTATGGTCCTCCATGTTTTTAAATCCGATTTGTGGAATTTTTCCCCCTTGCAATAAAATAGAATTGTCCTGGCATCCTGTTTAGAGTAGATTGGAAAAAACTTTACTGTACTCTTTTACAGGCTTTTAAAAAAAATTTCCTTAAAGCATCTCTTGTTCCACACAACAGAGGCACTCAGTCATCTACAATTTAATTAACCTAGTTCCTCTTTCCTTGAAAGGGAAATGTAGCAATATAAAAGAAAAAATAAGCCACTGATTACACTTCTCCACCCATCAAAGCGGACTACAGTGGTTAATTTTCAATTAACACTACATTATATCTAGTACAATGTTGAGAGAAAACATTTATTTTAGAGGTTATGAGAAATATACTGTGGAAGACTGTTATGAAAGCCATTTGGAGCCCTTGTTTAATTTCTGCTTCTGCAGCTTGCGGCCTTGCAATGTCACACTGCTGAAGAGCAATAATGTTGGGGTAAGAAAGATAAAGAGTGTATTTCCCAAATATGGTTTAGAAATCAGTTACCCAATCATATTTCTAAAATGCCACCTTATTTTAAAAAACATCATCTCCATTTTAAAATACCGATCAGCTAATTAATAACACCTGTTGGACTGTGGTCACAAAAATACTCTACAATACAAATAGATATCTTGTAGAAAAGGAAGCTAAGCCATCTTTGCTTTTTGTTTTGATTGATAGTGAATTTCCTCATTCACAAATCAATGGTTGCACTTCCATTAGGGCTGCTCACAGAGCAAGTGTTTCTGGTTCTCCCTAAGGAGCAAGGATCTTCCTTTAGATCCACTTCACACCCAAATCTGCAAGTCCACAGGCCACACAAAACGATGAACAGATGGGCATTCTTAGTTCGCACTGAATATGATGGAAGCAACACTGGATCCAGTCATGCAGTTTATAAGTGCCAAGGCAAGTCAATTGCTCTCTTCCATTTTCTTCCACTAAACAGGAAAACTCAGAAAAACTTTGTCTGTTGAAAATAATTTAAAATCTTGCATTTTTCATTAGCAACATTATTCTGTAGACTGTTTCCTGGTCAACCCCTATGTAATGGAAGTCTAGATGGTAGAGAGACGAACATAAGGCACTAGTAGCAGGAATAGCAATATCTTTTCAGCCGCTTACAGCCTTTAATGATTTGATTCTTCAAATAGCAGTGCAATGTTGGTCTGAAGCAACTCCCACTGATTTCTGGAACCAAAGAAAAAATACACAATTAGAGAAATCAGAGGGTATAGTAAACAAGAAATTTGTTGGCAAGTTGAATTAAGGCTACCATACCATTTACCATATAGATTTAATCAATAATTCCGCTGAAGTTATTTATTTAAGAACATTTATATGGCCGCCCACTCACTCTCAGTCGTGAAAAATCTTATTCTCTCAAATAAGAATGCTATTTTGCTGCCTGCACCTCTAGTTAAAGAAATGCAAAATACTTGGTGAGACTTATAGAGACAAGAGCAATCCATGTTTAGTTAAGCAGAAACCCAAAATATATATCCCCTGTGTTTCACAAATTGGGACAATATAGCTGCATTTCTCTATCACGCTAAGGGTGGAATTCGGCAGCTTTGCTTGAATAGCTGCAGAAAAACTCTTACCATCTTAAAAACCTCAAACTTAAAATGCTACCACTTTCCGGCTTATCCTCTAGCTCACCACCCTGCTGCAATTTTGCTAACTTGATGTGAGTTTAAAACCACATTGATACTCTTTGCTTCTATTATAATTTAAAGTGGAGTACTCCTTTTGCTGAGTAGGTATATCCCAGGCTCTCTGAATCTGAGATCAAAGAACAGTCTAGATACCGTATTTTTTGGAGTATAAGACGCACCTTAGTTTTTGGGGAGGAAAATAGGGGGGGGGGGAATCTGCCTACCAGGTATTCATCTGGCTAGCATCCTTAGTCTGGTCAGCTTCGGCACATTATTTTATCCCCTGGTTAGGGCTTAAAAAAACCTTCTTCGGAGAGAGTAACAATGAAAGAGCCTGCAAGCCAGTAAGAGCTGGGAAGATCGTTAGCACCTGGTTAGGGCTAGAAAAAAACTTATTCGGAGCAAGTAGAGCAATAAAAAAAACCCTGCAAAGACTTAGGGCTGGGAAAACATTCTTCGGAGAGAGTAACAATGAAAGAGCCTGCAAGCCGGTAAGAGCTGGGAAGATCGTTAGCACCTAGTTAGGGCTAGAAAAAAACTTATTCGGAGCAAGTAGAGCAATGAAAAAAAATTCTGCAAAGACTTAGGGCTGGGAAAACATTCTTCGGAGAGAGTAACAATGAAAAAGCCTGCAAGGTAAGAGCTGGGAAGATCGTTAGCACCTAGTTAGGGCTGGAAAAAAAGCTTCAAAAAAGCTACATTCAGAGTATAAGACGCACCGAAATTTTCAGCCACTTTCAGGGAGGAAAAAGGTGTGTCTTATACTCCGAAAAATACGGTAATACTCACTTTTATTCATGAAAAGTAGCAGTCATTAAGCCACTGATCTATAGTGCTGGCATACAGTACTATTTAGTCAATATTTTACTATTCCTAGAAACAAATACATAAAGGGATTCTTTTCTGGGACTCCCTATGGAAAAGCTTTAGGGCAGGAAAAATGAAATAACTTTATTACTTTACAAAAAAAAAATTCATTTTCAAAACAGAAAATATTATTACCTACAACTAGAACCCCAGGAGAATATTAAGTCAAGATTTAATTTTTAAAAAGCTTTACATTTTCACTTCAAGTGAGGATTGGACCCTGAGACATATAAGCTTTATTTTGTTATTTTAAAAAAGCAGCACTAAAAATAACGCTGATGACACATGTCCTCAATTTCACTGTTCACTGTTCTACAACAGAAGAAATACAGCCTTGAAGATACATGAGAGTTCAAGTTTCAACCACTCACCAATCAAAAGTGAACTTGAAAGCTGAATGTATATAAATAAAGCTGCATTCTCCATCACCAGCCCCACCTTCTGGCTAACTACTTTGAAATTCAATCCAATATTAACAATTGCTTACATCTTAATTTTTTCCCCTTGCTGTAAGGAACTGCTACTTGAGATTGGTGAGCAAGAACAATGAATACAAATATGGACCAGGGAAAGCAAATTATGAAAAAAGTGAAATATACAGTTTAACCAAATTAACATGCCCAGAGCAAAGAAAGTCCAAAGTGTTAAGCAGAATAAGGAAAATCTCTTTGAAGAAAGAATTAAAATGCTTTGTGAGCTGCAGTAGTTTAAAAAAACACTAATCCAGGGACTGACTTACATGAAAGATTCAATATTTCCTTCCTAGACAGAAAGACTACATAGGGTCTGTGTCATAGTCTGTAGTCTGTAGTCTTTGTTTAAAACTACATTGGGAGCCAAATCCATTCCTAAGGTCTCATTTTGAATGAATCTCATTTGCATTGAATATCCATTAGCTGAAGGTTTTCCTGAAATTTCCTGGTGAAATTAGGACGAAAAGGCATCTATAAATTTAAAGCCTGTTAAAACAACTCCTCTTTTCTTTTAAATATACTTCAGTGCTTCAAGAATCATGGGAAGCTCTACATTTTTGCAAACAAGATGTACAGGTAATGAATTTTTAAGGTAGATGTAAGAAAAATGAATTTTTAATATACTGTAAATGAAGAAAAGTTAACTCCAGAAAAAAAATTATTAGGAGAAAAATGTTTCAGGCTATAAATCCATACCCTTTTCTTCTTCCTGCCATTTGTTCATTCATTTATTGCCTTTAGCAAATTTATATAGTCACCCGCCTTACAGAATGGATGACTCTGGGTGGCATACAAAAGAATTGAAAGCAGATAATAATCTAAAAAACACTCAGATGTGGATAAAAACTTTAAAAACATTTTTAAAACCACCACAATGTTTATTCTACCAGTTCTGGTGAACAGGTAAGTATGATTTTTGACAGAATGTACCTTAACTGTTACACTTTTAGTACAGTTTCACCATAATAGTTCTAGATCTAGAATCTGTCACTAGGTTGGTGCTACTGCAGCCTCACAAAAGCAGTTTGTTAAGTAGGTTAATATGATTCTCCTACCTTTGGTTTGTGAATTACTGAGCAAGGATGGGAAATGATGGGGATAAGGTACAAAATCCATAATTCATTATCTGACTGTTACTGCTTTGGAGTCTCTGCAAAACAGCCAAATGTCACAATCCCATGAAGGGGTAGAACAGAACAAAAAAATGGTACTGCAGAGAGCCCCAGCTATCCTTTCATAACCAGATAAAAATGGAAGTAAAGAACACCTCAGCCTCAGGATGGAGCATCGAAAATACTATACCGTATGATGTATAGCCTACTTTTTTCCAAGGCAGCAGCAACGTTTTGAGCCTGGGATGCCTCTCCATATGAGAAGTATCTCATATGGATATGTTTCATTCTCCCTAGAACTGTGCTAAATGCTCATATATTGAACCTTCAATATGAAAATTAAACTTTCAAATTGAACAAAACAAATCCTCTGCAAAGCACACGTGTGTTTTTCATTTTTTTCATGTGACTTGTATAACCCATTATTCTTACATATTTTCCATCATCGCTTTTGAAATGATATCCTAAACATAGGTGAGAGCTATGTGCACGGCATGGCTGACCTTGCCTAAGGTAAGCCTTCTCAGAGCCCAACAGCACGCATTCATTTATGCCCCTGTCATGGAACATGGCTATTTTCTGTAGTGCCCTGACTGCCATCAGAGAAATTAAGAAATACTATTTTCTGTTCTTTTTTTAAAAAAATACATTGATTTAGAGAGAATATTTAAAAATCCATGTTTACTCCCTCTCCCATGTCAAATATGACTGACCAAGTTAGAACAGATTAGCCTCCAACAATTCCCAATCTGTTTTGCAATGAAACTAAAGCTCCAATATTATCTTGCTCCAATATTATCTAGTTTTAGCTTTTCATTCAAGATACTAACTCCTATTGTTTTCTTAACATGGCCAGTGTGTCACCAATCCATGTTAACCAAACTGTGATAACATTACATAAGGTAAACAATGCTATGATAATATCATTTAAGGCAGTGGTTCCCAACTTTTTTTTGGCCACGCCCCACCTAAGCATCTCTAAAATCCTGATGCCCACCCCCCCGTGACATATAATTCTTACTATTCAAAAAGTGAACTCCTACTCACGCAGAGGAAGCCTAAAAGGGCATTACCTTGGTTTAAACAAGGTTCCAATTGCCCCCATTAAAAATCAAATTGCCCCCCTGTGGGGCGTGAGCCCCACGTTGGGAACCACTGATTTAAGGTGAACAAAGCAAATTCAGAATGAGAGCTGTATGTCCGCACACATTATCATCAATCTGAACATGTGTAATAATATAGCAAAGATCTAAATGGGCATGGATATAAGCACTAATACCACAGCTGCAAAATAACCTGGTGAATTGTAGTATGATAATGGTGTTCTGTGGACAATTTCATCCACTTTGGAGAGACTTTGCCTTTAAATTTCCCCCCCAAAGTCAGCAAAATTAGTAATGAAGAGTACTGCATTGTTTCTCTTCAGTCCTATTTTTAGCTCTTTGAATCATATTAAAATATCTTCCTAGAACATTTACCTACATTGTATTCCCAAGAATGGAATGCTTTGTTTACATAGTCAGTGTGGTATGACTCAAAATTCTTCTTATTCTTTTGTAGCTTTAAAAATTGCATAGCACTATTCTACCAGTGGAGCATACATTCTAACTGGTATGTTTTATGAAGAGAAAGAAAAAAAATAAGGAAACTATCAAAACAGGTTAGAGGGGATAGGTACATTTGTTTTTGTTTTTATTTCAATTTTCAATATTTAGGCTTCATGTATTAATACAAAATCAAAATGCAGAGAAATTTTATTCTCTTTTGTTTGCCATTTATTTCAAAATAAACATTTGTTTCACAGTTCAGTAGCATAATTTCATATCAGGACTCAAGTAGTGAGCACTATTTGTCATAATAATATATAATACTCAAGAAATTAAATACTGAAAGAGTATTATTTGAAACAAAGGGTAAATTTATTTAAAGGGTACAATAATAAAAGAAAGGTAAATTTGGTTTTTGCTCTGGTATTCAGTTTAAGGCAGTCTTTCCCAAACTGGTGCTGGGCATATACATTGGGCTGAAACTCCCATAATTCAGATGCACTATGCCCAATCAATCCTAACATTTTTGGAGACGACTAGATAACAATACTCTTTCCTTAAAACAATCCTAAAACTGGCAGAGATCAATAATATTTATAATTTGTTGCTTTCAATCTATTCTTAAAACATTGTTAAAGGGAGGACAGGTGAAATGATGCCCATTTTGTAAAGAATCACCTATTTATAGTTAAAAGCAGGGGTGGGTTCCTCACGCTTTGGACCAAATCGCCCGAACTGATAGCGACCCGCTGATGATGTCACGATGGCGTCATGGATCCGGTTTGGTCTGTGCCGGTCCGTGGGCGCCACCATCTCTTTTTTTTTTTCTCTCGAATTTTTTACTGTTTGGAAGTTTTTTCCTCTGCTGCTGCTTGAAAAAGGGCCCTCCCGCCCACCCTCGGGTTTATACTTACCTGTATTCCTTCGCCCGAAGCACAGCTGATCAGCTCCTCAGCTGTGTTTCGTGCTGATTATAGCTACTGAGCATACATGGAAGCAGAATTGCACGAGGGGATGCCTGCATGCGCGTTTGTTCCGCTCACGTGCGCGCGCAAAACATCGCAATGCAAACCAGTGGCGAAGGTAAGTGGAACCCACCCCTGGTTAAAAGTCATCTATATTATGGACATGTTCCTCCAAATATATTACCAAGTTAGAGAAAAGCAAAACAAATAACAGCAGTTAAAAAGGGTCATTTTTTGCTGTACCAAGACTGCAGGTACATGATAGAACATAGTTTTTATTTCTCTTTACATTTTCTATCGATTATATACATGCCAGAATAATGTGTTATTTGAAGATATGCTTTCTTGGTTAGCAGGTTAAAACACAGTTGGTCATTAGACCCAGAATGGAAGAAGAAGAAGAAAAATTTGAAGCGTGCCACTCACTAACTAAACAAATTTAAGGATGTTTCCAAATAGTGCAAATGTTTTTAGTGTATAGGTGCCTCACTTCATTCGCAGGATTTTACAGGAGATCCAAGTATTTCTGTTTTCTATTTGTAACGCACTTGGTTTTCCACTACTCTTTTTTTCATACAGAAAATCCATCAAAGAGAAAAAGCAGACACTACAGTGTCTTATGACTGATAACAATTGCAGTTCTCCTACAGTATCCTAAACTGAACTAGCAATAGTTGAGTTTAAGCAAGTCCTTCTTGTTTCCTCATTATCTTTGGAGAACCGAGCAGTTAATTGACAACATACAAAGTACTTTTTTGCCAATTAGTGAGGAGAACCTGTTTCACAAATAGCTACAATTTTTTCCTTAATAAATATTCTTGAAAGAGCATTCCTCCATCCCTATAAAAGCAATATGGCTTTTCTGGCTAAGGAACTTTTTTATCACTCTTTCAAAAAAGGGAAATATATATAAATTCACATTATCCAAATATCTTTCACTCTCAAAGATGTTACTTTTCTTGTGAGGAAAGAAAACAATATATAACCAATCATGATTAATACCATGACTTCATGAATAATGAATCAATATCTTAGCAGAGACAGCTGGGCTACTATTGTAGGAAATGTGGGCTATAGATGTTTTTCTTACTGACTATTATGATTGAGAAATCCAGGCATAACAAGCTTCTTGCTTCAGTCGCTGAAGTGTGAGTTTAACATCCAAATTTCATAGCCTAGCGACAGAGGCTTTGGCCAATTTATGCCTCTCTTTTCTCCATCCTTTTCTCCACCTTAATCTGGCATCATTTATTTGAATATTTATTACTTGCTTTCTAGTTTTTATAGTCCTTCCAGCCAGTCCCTTCCTCTTTTTTGCCTTTTCTCAATTATATCTTCATGTCCATTAAAAACTGGGGTAATTCTTATTTAATTTAGGACTATACTTCTATAAAAAGGTCCATACATATATATATAGAGAGAGAGAGAGGTGGGGGGCATTGTATTATTTCCTTTTGGGATACCAATATTATGTAAAGTGCAAAAAGAAATACTAAGCCAAAGAAATTAAAGCATGAAAAATAAAAATAAAAGGCAATAAATCTAAATCTAAAGTATACCAATATCATTCACTATACTTGTCCATATTCTCTATCTGTGCACACCATTCTTACCTCATTACATCCATATCAGCTTTATTCACTTTTTCCTCTAAAAATGTCACCTTTTTCTGAGAATCTTATGAATGCCTTCCAATTGCAACTTTCTCAGTCTACCACCTGACCCATTCATCCTTCATCCATATATATTTCATATATTTGTTACATGAAATATGTATCACTATGCAAGCTATGGATGCATGCATGCCTCACACTGAAAAATTATCTGCATTTTGTTTGGGCCTTGTAGCTGGACAGTAGGAAAAATGAGCACAGGCTATGATCTGCTATCTTAAAGAAAACTGAGCCCCACTCAACTTCAGAATCCACACTTGGCACATTCAAGCCATCTGAGATACTTTCTCAAGCAATATACTTCCTATACTCCTGAGATACCCTAATTACTCATCGTGAAAACATATCACTGGAGACAATGGACATAAATTACAGGTTATATTTTATTTTACTCACAGCCTGTTCATTATCCAGATTGGCCTGTTGTCTTCGGAGATCAGGTTTGATGAAAGCTAAAGCATAATAGAAAGACAATTTGAACTTAATCATTCAATAGGTAGGACACAGAATAGATGCATAGGACTCTAAGGAAGTATGTAGAACAAAATAATTCATACTGATCATCATGAAGGAGAAATAAATAATTATTCTAACTTCTTTACAAAAGTTCTAACTTTGGCCCTTAAGAATACGCAGGTAACACAAAACACTGAATCAAAATAAAAATATAAAAAAGGCATTTAAGTCAGTTAAAAATACCCTGCTGTTGGAGACTAAAACATAGAAAACAACAAGTGTAAAAATGTTGGGTGCTAACTAGGGACACATGCAGTCTAATATCTGAACCACTTCTGCTTCAGAGGAATGACTTCTAGAAAATTACAGATCACTCCTCTAGCAGTTGGATCCGTGTGCTTCAGAGGAGGAGCAGAATTGCTAGATTTTGCACGTAGTGACTCCATTCCTGGACAGGTTTGAGAATATGGCTGCCACAGCCAAAATATCCAGTTTATACTCTAATTGCACCACAAAAGGGCACAGGAGCAAGTTCAAGCAGGAGGAAGTGAACATATAAGCTTTAAACATACTACTTAAAGCAGGGGTCTCCAACTTGGCAATTTTAAGACTTGTGGACTTCAACTCCCAGAATTCCTTAGCCAGCCATGAATGATAGAGTTGGAAGAGGCCAGAAAGGTCATCTAAGTCAGGGGTCTCCAACCTTGGCAACTTTAAGACTTGTGGACTTCAATTCCCAGAATTCCTCAGCCAGCTTTGCTGGCTGAAGAACTCTGGGAGTTGAAGTCCACAAGTCTTAAAGTTGCCAAGGTTGGATACCCCCGATTAAAGGATAGTAAACTAGCACTTTGAATTACGGTTAGGAAAAAAGTGGAAACATTGCAAAAGTAAATAATATGCTCTAAATTTGCATTAGTTTGCCCTAGAAGCTATTCTATCAGCTATATTTTACACCCGTTTGAGTTTCCATCTACTCTTCAAGGGCAACTTCAAATAGAGTGTATTACTGTAATTCAATGCGACAGTGACCAAAGTAGAGGACAGTTGCCAAATCTCCTACAGCAATCCCTTCTTAAATAGGAGTTCTTTTAATCCTCAAAAGCCCTTATATGACCATGAGTGGATAAAGCATTACAACACACTTCACTTAGCCTTTTGGCTGGTGATTTCTTCAGAAAGGGATTTCAATTAGAATCCTTGTGGGCAACAGGTTTTTAACAGGGCCATGTTTTCAATTAAGCAATGACAGAAGGGATATCGACTTTATTCCTGACCTCTGATTGTTAACCCGTCAAATTTTGGCAGAGGCCTATTTCTTCTAGAGACACTAGCAGTGCGCTATTAAGGTAGTTGCTGACCATGTTAAGTTTATAGGCAAAAAGTGACCCATATGCTCTGCAGAAATAAGTAACAAAACATTTGGAGAGTGTAGTTACCAGTGATAATAGCACCAATGAACAGGAAGATGCAAAGGAAGATGTTCCCAGCTTTAGTCCCAAAGTTATCAATGATCTGTCCTTGGCTAATGGTGAAAATTATTCCAAAAACCTAGCACAAGATAAAAGAGATATTAAAGAAGAACTGAACAAGATACAGTTGTTCACCAGTTCTAAGATCTTTTGCTTATCTCTGATGTTCTCAACAGTAATAAAAAAAACCACTATCAACTCATTACCTCAGCCCACATGACTACTAGTGTCTGACTATAAATGAGGTCAGAATTATTAGAACACTTCATATTTTGACAACTTACAGAATTATATTTAGTAAAATGCATCACATGTATTTAACTATATTATTGTAAAAGGAAGAGAAGTATAATTTTTTTCATCTTCAAACTTGTTTGGAAAGCACTAGTAGTCAATTTTAGGGAGACTATGCTGGATAACAGAACATGATGGAATGTTTTGATTTATCAACAGGTGGTGCTATATTCCTGCAGAATAGAAAAGCCGGACCTAGAAATGTCTCTTCGCTACATTTCTCGAACTAACCTGTGCAGAAACATTAAGAAGGCCTGATGATGTTCCTTCAGATTCTGGATATGTTAACTCTGCTGCAAATTCAAAGCCCAGAGGTAGGTAACCCGTCATGAAAAAGCTGTCAGAATAGATGTAGGAAACACTTCAGCTTCAGCACTTATGCAATGTCATGCCCTTGGTGTTTTAAAAAGATGATGCTACTCCAAGTTAATTTTTCTCAGCTCTCAAAAGCTTAACCCCACTTGCTTCCCATCAATATTTTGTCTCACAGGGTAAAGAGAATTACACTTCCCAGAATCATCATTTAACAGAAACAAGAAAACCTGCAATGGCTACCATATATATCTCATTGTTCTCCTTGGGAGAAGAAGATCATTAGTAGCTTTGCTTTCTTTCTTACACACTGCAGAGCAAGGGGAGACTATCTCAGGGGCACAGAAAGTAGCAAAAATACTTTCACAGAGAAAAGTAACGCAAAGAGAGAAGTGAACTTACCCCAGTACACCAGCTGTTATAAAGACCACCCAAATATGACCTAGATCCAGGGTAAACGTATAAACAACCAGACCCACAAATGACATGATGTAAACAACCAGTGTTGTCTGTCTGTAACAAACAAAAGCACTTTCAGAATTTATTTATTCAAATTTATCGCCCCCAACCCCAGAACAATGAAATCATTGTTCTAACTTGCAATAAACACAAATATATACATAGATTTTGAAACATTTATATGTCACTCTATATAACTCTGGACCGCTTTTTAAATCTATTTTCTATTATCATTTAATGAAAGTCTATGGTAACTGTAAAGACTAACCTGACTTAAATTAAATAGAGAAATCAAATTAGACTTAACAATGCTGGAGAATTTCTTCATTCTTTACAAATTATAGTATTGTATCAGAATATGAACTTCCACCATGTTCCTTGTTCTACCTGGCCTTATTTTTGTAGCCTCTGCATTAAATTCTAAATAAATAGGAAGCTGACATGCTATAAAGCAAAATACCAGCTACTAGCATTACTTTTATTTACAAGAATCCTGTGGACATAGTTTCTACAGGCATTCTTAGTAAATAAAATGATGGATGGATTTAACCTAGTGTTTGTGTGCACACATACTTAGACAAAAAGAAAAGCTGAAAGGCTAACAATACCCTCACAACTCTTGTCATTTGGAAAATGGGACTTTTTACATGCATCATGTCAGTTGACTGATCTCAACAAGTCTTTCCAGAATAGTCTTTTTGTAATAGCTCAATGACTCCAACAATTGCAAAATGTTGCCTTTGCCCAGAGTATGCCTACTGAGGCATTGAGGAAAGCAAGTTTTGCCCCATTTCTTTTTCTTTCCTTGAAATTTCTTATATTTCTGTAAACTTCAGGATTCTCTTCAACAAAGTAGTATTTCCTATTCTCTTGCAGTGATCTCACTTTAGTTGCACTCTTGTTGATATTAACCAGTTGAGTTAACTTTTAAAGTTGTTAAACGTTTACATCACAGTGGGTGACCTTGCCTGATGTCAAAGAAGCAAAGCAGATATTTCAATGGGAATCCACTGAGAAATTCCAGATTGTAAACTTGAAGCTGAAAAAATGTCCCAGGAGAATGCAGTAATAAAGCGCTTGCATATTAATGAAAATAAAACAAGGATTTGTCCACAGAGTCATCAGAAATCAAGCTGGTCCACTGTTTACACTCTGCTTTCAGCCAATTTTTGAACAAGTTTTCATTTAAGGGTAAGTACACAATTTATAAGGTCAAATAAAGAGCCACCTTAGGCAGGAAGCATACATAATTCAATTATTAAAAGTTCTTCTCAGACTTCTGGGGAAGCAATGGCTGACTGAGGATTTCACTTTTAGCTGTGGGAGAAAGTCAATGAATGAATGAACTCTGGTGGGCTTTAGAGCTCTAGGCACCAGGGGAATCCAAACTACAGTTCAGAGCCTTCAAAAAGACTCTGAATTTGCCCACTTCCACCAAAAAAATGTCTTCAAAAAATCAGTCCCTGGTTCCAGAAAGGTTGGGAACCATTATGCTAAGTGAGAGAAGAACATAAGAGGAGAATTTGAAGGCTGGTTACTAGAGATGAGCAGAAAGAAGTAAAGATTATAATTAAAGGAAAAGGTTCTTTAATACAGAATGGAAACAATATTTTAACTTTGTCAGAATCCAAGTATATTTGGCAACAATGTACCCAGAACTTTCTCTTTAGACTGTTTGGTGTATTAAAACTGGGCTCAAAATAAGAGAGAGAAAAGGGTATAACTAAAACTCAGGGCATTTTGAATATGATTCAAAATTGACAGAATACAAGAATGATACTGTTAAGGACATAATACAGGACCTACAAATGAAACCAGCTGACACGCAAATAATAAATCAGGAGGGTAACTTGGATATGTGGATTTTAGCTCAAAAAAGTAACAGTTTTCTTATTCTGGATTTACAAAAGAGATATGTTATGAAGGAATTCCTGAGAAAAGATTAAGAGAGAGAGAGGAAAAAACAGCTCTTGGGACATTAGCTAAAAGGAATAAACATTAGGACTTTTAAAAGTAAAACAAAGTTTACAAACTTGGCTTATTCAAACATGAATAAAATGTATGTGATTTTTTCCTCCTAAAAGCTTTAATGGATTTCTCTTGGTAGAATTCAATGATGAAGCTTTAAAGATTTTTTATAGATAAGATATTGGAAGAAGTTTTGTTGCAATTTTAGAAAAAGTGATAAACTATGGTATTAAAATTGAGAGCAGATGAAGAAAAGAAATTAATTTGTGAGATATCATGTAAAAGATTAACATTTTTAATACGTTGTTGTTTCTGCTAGCTCCTGATGCAATTTTTCTCAATTAAGTTTGAATGATGATGGTTTAAAAAATGTAAAATATTGGACTTTTTTTTCTTTGTATCTTTAGAGCAAATGACAAGGTACTATGTAGAAGAAAGGAAAGAAAGATGAAATTGTTACTTGTTTAAAGATTTTCTATATATAGTTATTATACAGTATATACATTATATAATTACTTGTTTAAAGATGATGTAAAAACAACTGCTTTAAACTTTGTAGAGAAAATAACATTTTTAATTCAAAAGTTAATTTGAATCCTTCATTGGTAAGGATTTTGAATGAAAAAAATTGTATCTTAAGCCAAGATTTTAGGTACTCATTTTATTTAATTCTTTCTCAAAGAAAAAAAGGGATTGAAAATTTGGGCTCCATTCACTCTGGTGATATCACTGTTTCAATAGCCCCATTTCCCGCAGCCCCCAAATTGAGTGGCAAAAAATTAAAGTGTAGCCCCAGATCAGAAAATGTTGTTGACTCCTTCACTATACCCCTGATCTACTCACTGAAAAAGCCTACGTCTTCTCCAAAGAAGCAGAGAGAGGAAAGAGGTACGGCAAAGGACTTACTTATATGTTTTGGTCCTGTCCAACCAGATGCCAGAAATCAAAGCTCCACACATGCCAGCCACTATAATGGTGAGACCAATTCGACCAGCATTCAGATTCTCTCCCTGGAGCAAAACATGTATGTATACATCATCAGGGGTTTTTTTTTACTTCATGAAAAACAGAAGTGGAAAGAGTCAGGATAAAATTGCCACAGTGCTACAATATAGTACAGCTTTTCCTGGCCTGAACACTCTTCAGATATGTTGACTTCAACTCTCAAAAGTTCTCAGTAAAGTTCCACCCGGCTAGAAAATTCTAAAGGGCCCAAGTCTATACATCAGGGGTGGGTTCCTATTTTTTTTACTACCACTCTGTGGGCGTGGCTTATTTTGTGGGTGTGGCTTGCCAGTCATCTAACTGGGTGGGCGTGGCTTGCCGGCCATGTGACTGGGTGGGTGTGGCTTCTCAGACTGCTGAAGGGAGGGGAACTGAGATAGGTCCTGCCGCCCATTCCCCCTCCCCTCAGCAGCTCAAGAAGCCTCAAACATGTGAAAATGCCTAGGATCATCACCGCGCGTTCGTGGCTTCTCAGACTGCTGAAGGGAGGGGAATGGAGATAGCTCCTGCCGCCCATTCTTTCAGCGTCTCACGCGCTCCCTCAGCCATCCTCCCCTGCTTGGACTCACTGTGGGGTAGGAAGGCAGCGCATGCGCAGTGCCGGAAGCTCGGCTTCTGGGCATGCGCAGAAGAAAATTTTAAAAACATTTTTTAAAAAAAAATTTTTTTTAATGGCGGCGCCCAGGCACCGGCAACCACCGACCGGCAACCACCGACCGCACCGGTACTGTGACGTCACCAGCGGGCCGCTACCGGCGCTATAGAGTGGACCGCACTGGTAGGAACCCACCACTGCTATACATCAGGTAGAATGTTAGAGCAAGTTCTTTGGGACCTGAGCCACATCCCAGCCAGATATTAACATACTCTTAGTCTAGTTATGGTGTTCAAACCTAATGTGTTTTATAGGATTGTTAAGCAGATGAAATAAGGGGGGGGGGGGAAATAGCACACCCTGTGAAATGTGGCAATTTCATAAATTTTGATTTAACAGACTTCAGCTGAACTGGTTATCTATCTATATGCATTATACATTCCTGGATATGTGTAAAATCCCATCTGCCATTCTATGCATGTCTAAAATGATAAAATGTACAACATAAGTATATTCCTATTTTACACATGCATTAAATATATAAAATGTGCAAAATATGCATTTGTAAAATCTATTACTGGTTTAACAGACATTCCACTTAAATTAACAATACTTTCCCCCATTAGTCCATTAAATCAGGGTTTTCTTGTGTACAAGTGAGTTTTCCTTGCCTTCCCCTCCTGACTTCAAATTTAGCTCTTGCTTTTTTTTCAAGGACAAAATATCCAACAGCAGAATCTGAAATCAAAAAGGGAGAAGCAGGCCGGCCAAAAGATAACAGTAGAAATGAGAAGGTTTAAATATTGCCTGCTATTGCTCATTCTCTTGCTGGGCTTTAAAGACAGCATCTGCAGTTTTCACTTAAGGTTTAAAGAGAATCTTGTTCTAATCTAATCAGAATCCAAATTGGCTTTACAATCACTTCTCTTCCATTTCGGATGGCATAGTTGAGACAGAGATTCATATAAAGAAACTTCTGTCATGTTAGTTAAATATTAGATTGATGCAGGGGAAGGAAGGAAGGAAGGAAGGAAGGAAGGAAGGAAGGAAGGAAGGAAGGAAGGAAGGAAGGAAGGAAGGAAGGAAGGAAGGAAGGAAGGAAGGAAGGAAGGAAGGAAGGAAGGCACCTCCAAACAAAGTGCTATTATTTTCAGTGTCAAATCAGAATGATAATACCTCAACAGAGAATTACTTACTGGATAATGCAGCATTACCATGCGATTTAGCAAAGTTGAGAGAGCATAGAAGCAACCTGTGTTTAAGCCTGAAAGATACAGAAATATTGAATTTACATCATGCTCTGAATTTTGCTATATCTTGCAGCCTAAGGAATGAACTCTTAAACACAAAATTTACATATTCAAATGAAAAAAATATTATTCGCCCCAAACAATCTTGTGGATTTGTTCCAGTGTTGCGATTTTAACATTTACTGGAAGCTTGATGCATACATATGGTTTGCATCATCACTTCCATAACATTGGTGCTCATCTTCAGGAATGTGTGCACATACAAACTGTCCAGTAATTGTGGACTTGTGTTTATGAAAAACAAAAAGCAATAATAATATTCAAGCACATGAATGGAATGGCGATTAGAAAACATCAATTTGGGATATGCACGAATCATTATCTCTTTAAACAGAAACAGGAATCCCAGAGTGGGAGAAAAATAAAAACCAAACAAGAAGATCATGAATCAAAGATTGCAAATGGACTTCAATGCTATTTCACACTATGTCTTACATGAAATGGCATGAATAACTACATACATATTTATGCTCCATGTACACTGAACACCTCAAGTTCAGTTGCATTTTTATTGCAGCAAAAAACATTTCAGGGTCATACATTTTACTGATAAGACTAAGTTGAACTTTCAAACACAGAGATGACTCCAAAGAACTCACCTCACCCAAGTCATGTTCTTATCCTACACTAAATAAATAAATAACCTCACCCAAGTCAGCACAAAAGGGTCAAAAAGCAGATGTTAGTCACTGACCTCATCTGTTATCTGATTCCAGATGACTTAGCTAAGCACAGTTGTAAACTAATGTTGGACTAAAGCTTCTGTAGGCCCAAATTTGTTCTGCAAATATCCATTGTCCACCAGTGGACCCCTTTTGTATGTGTGGAAAAAGGAGTGTCATGATGGTTGAGCATATCAGCCCTGGAAAATATCTTATTGTTATGCCCATATTTCTAGTGGATATTATGTGACTTTCATGCAATGCAACTCAATTTTTAAAGTGGGGGCTATTTTTTGCTTGTTAGTATTTTTTATTGTTGTTCTTTAAAGGAAATGGTATTAGGAAAATGAAGGTTAGGGCAATTCAGCACTAAAGGAAAGAAGAAAGGAGATTTGGGCTATTGATGTACACACCTTTACCTAAGAATAAATTGTTTAAGTATGCAAAGTGTTATGCTGAGAGACTAGACCCAATGCATCATTTCCTGAGAGTAAGGCCTTTTGAATTCCATCTTTATGTCCAGGGGTGGGTTCCACTTACCTTCGCCACCGGTTCTCATCACGACATTTTGCACACGTGCGCACGCTCTGCTCGCGCGCACATGCGCATCCCCTCGTGCAATTTGGCTTCCGCGCATGCTCGGTAGCTGAAATCAGCCCGAAACACAGCTGAGGAGCTGATCAGCTGTGCTTCGGGCGAAGGAATAAAGGTCAGTATAAACCCGGGGGCGGGCGGGAGGGCCCGTTTACAAGCAGCAGAACAGGAAAAACCTTCAAAACAGTAAAACAATTCGCAAAACATTCAAAAAAAAGATGGTGGTGCCCACGGACCGGCAACGGCCAATCCAGTTCAATGACATCACCAGCGGGTCGCTACCGGTTCGGGCGACCCGGTCCGAACCGGGAGGAACCCACCCGTTTGTGTCTCTGGAAAATGTAGGCAAACCTTTCAGAAGGGCAACAGGAACACTTTACTTTGTACCCACATACAAATGGCATCCTTTTCAAATTAAGATTCAATATTCAAACTGAAGAGTTGATAGGTTTCATACAAGGGAAGAAAACTGACCAAGTATAAATAATTCCAAACGTAATGTCAACATTGTAGATCTCTTCTTTTCCTGAATTCCCATTTCCTGAATCATTGATTTCAAGGAAATAATAACAACGGGGAAAAAAGAAAGGTAGAGTGAATACAGTTAAATTCACTCATAATGTTATCCATAACCTTGTTTCTCCGCTTTTGGCTTAGCAAATTGTGCAAGTAAACACTGAGCATGTTATATGAATTCAGAATCAATTGCAGTTCACGCAGCAAACATTATGCTGTGTGAAGGAGATCAAAGGATACAATACAAAAGTAAAGTATTGCCCTGGGGCCCTTTGGAATTCTGAAATACCCTGGATATTTGAAGCTTCAATAAAAGAATATCTGTACAGCCCAGGGTGGAATTGTGGAGTCCTTGGAACTCTATGAGCTTGGTTGTTTGCTTACACACATTTTATTACCCAACTAGGTAAAATCAATGCAAAAATAAAGTGGTCGGTAAATGTGGGACTTCCAACTCTTGGTAGAGTTAGATTCCCAGTAGATGTCAAGATAACTGAAATCTTCCATTTATCACCCCTGCATGCCTGTCTGAAGACAGATCCTGATACAGAAAAACCTCCTCCGTGTCTTCTCCCTGTCCTTTAAATCTATAATAAATTCTCATGATGGAATTATGTGTTTCTCTTTCTCTTCTTACCCAAACACTTCCAACATGATTTCCATCCTCCGATTCCTAAATTTCTGCAAGTTTCTTTTACATCCAGCCAACATCCAGCCCTTGTCCTGCACTGGCTCCCTTTTGAATAAACTGTAGTCTTCCAGTTTTATATGCCAATCATGAATATCATTCTCCCAAATCCGGTGATGCTCAGAAAGTAATATTTGTCTTCCTGAAGTATGAATACTAGTTCTCTCCATTTATTTCTCATACTTTGTGTATTGGTATAGAAATGTATAAGGTATTGAGTTTATCCCCTACTGGTCTATTATAGTTTCTTCCAAATCTCGAAGTCCCTACCCTGCTCTTCTGCTTCTCCTTTTATGTTCTTTAGATTATTATTAGAGTTGGAAGGGACCTTGTAGGTCATCTAGTCCAACCCCCTGCTTTCTTAACCCCAGTCCTTGGCTTCATATTTGGTTCTGGGTTTTTGCCACCCTCTTTCTTTTGTTGTAGTTAAATGGTCTCCTGATGAGACTAGCAAAGTGTCTGGCAAACATTTTCTTCCCAGTCTTTATAAGATATAGCCTATTTCTTTTCAGAAGTCCTTCATAAAGATAACTGATCCATTGCCATAGAATCTAAATCATTTTCAGCAATGCTATCTATAGAGGCAACTGCTAACTCCTGGAATCCTACTTTATTTTCCATCATTCCATCTTTATTTTCCATCATCTTCAATTAGAATTGATAAGTTACTTTATTTTCATTACCGATATATTTTCATTAACCAAGGCCTCATTATCTCTGAAAAGCTTTTCAAGGTCTCATTTAACTTTGCCATCTGTCTCACATGACTCAAGAAGGAAAGGATATAATGTCAGGGAGTTTGAATATTTTTGGTAATTTCTCTGCCACATCCAGGATACAGAAACTTGAAAGACAACGCTGATACACTCACAACTTTATATCAGTCAGCACATAACTCTTGAGTTCCTCTCAGCACAGAGCTACCTACCAAGCAGCTCATGGTTTCTTCAGTCTATTATGCTCCAAATGTTATTGCACTATGTTCCATATCAAGTTTTGTTCAGATGATTATGGATCAGGCTCTAGAGCAGGCCTATCAAACTGGCAGCCCACGGGCCAGATATGTCATGTGCAGGTCATGCCCCCCGGCTCCACAAAGGCAAAAAAGTCATAATACATCATGATTCGGCCCGTGACGCAATTGAGTTTGACACCCATGCCGGTGAGGGGTCCTTGTGCTTTCTGAGCTTTGTTGCTTTGTTGCAGATGTTTCATTACCCACACTAGGTAACATCATCAGTGTAGTAAGGAGTGGAGTTTGCTTTCAATTTATATTCTAGTAGCTTGGCCTGTCAGTGTCGGTAAGGGTGCTTTTAGAGGTTCTTTGGTTGGGCTGTTGGCTTGTTTGGTAGTTCCTTGATTGGGGCATTGTTTACTTGATTGTTGGTCGGATGTTAATCTTGGAGTTAATTAAATCTCATCTAGATGTTGATTGCTGGTGGGAGGTGTTTTCATCTTTTTGTTCTTTTGGCTTGTTGATTATTTCTTTGCACAGTATATAGATATTGTTTCTGTCTATGAGTCTATTGATGGCTAATTTATCAAGAGTGCCAAACATTATAGAAATTCCCTAGCATTTTCGGACTTGGCTTGATCTAGCATGGCACAGTTTCCCAACTGAAACTATGGTTAAGTATGTCCATATGTTGTGAAATTAAAGAGTTTTCATCATGTCTTGTGATTGCTAGTTGGTGTTCATGGATGTGTTCTGCCAGTCTTCTGACTGCTTGTCCTACTGTAGGAAGTTAGCACCCACCCCCTCCTAGAAAAATGAAATATCCTAGGAAATATTAAAAAGGCAGAATATTATTCTATATATCCCCGGAAACATGCTTTTAGGCAGACAAAAGACTCACTCTTAGTAGCCCCCACCATTGTCAATGTGCCAGCTCACTCTTAGTAGCCCCCACCATTGTCAATGGGCCCAGATCACTCATTCCCCCCACCTTTGTCAATGGGCAATCTATTCTACATAACAAGCATCTACAGGAAGAACCATAATAGGAATCCCAAAGCCCTTTCATTACACCACATGGGACCTGGGACTCAGGACAGCCCACAATAGTTGCCCCAACATGCCCCTGAGAGTCTGACAGCCAATGGGATATATTTCTGTACAGGAACAGGAAACTCTTACTTCCAACACTACCTAATGGCTGTTGCAGTCATTACACTGTATGTCGTAGTAGATGATTCCTGTTTTTTTTTTAGGGTAGCTGGGTCTTTTGGATTACTTAGGATGTTTTGAAGGATTTTAGTTGGCTTATGTGTTGCTGATTCCATGTGGTTGTAGTAGTCTGTTCATGATTTCTGAGATGTTCTTGATGTATGGCACTGTTATTCTTTTTAGGGCTTGTGCTGTGTTAGGTTGAGAATTTTTTGATAAAGTTGCGCAGATATCCATTTTGTTGGAATATGTTGTACAGATGCGGTTTCCTTTTTCTGCTGCTCAGGGTTGCAGCGGCGAGTTTGTGCTCATCTAAATAAAGTTCTTACGCTGCTTCTCTTGTGGGAGGTTTGGTTTCTGCTTTGGTAGAGGAGCACTTGGCTGGTGTGGGTGGTTTTTCTGTACACTTATGCTTCTAGTTTGCATTGTGGTTTCTGCTGATCAGAATGTCCAAGAAAGGTAGTGAGTTATTGTTTTCTTCTTCTCTGGTAAACTGGATTCTTTTGAAAATATTATTGTTTTGTGGGTGTTCTTTAATTGGCCCTTTTTATTATGTGAAGGTGTCATCTATATATATGATCCATATTTTGGGTTGTATTTGTAGAAGTATCATGACTTCTAGACATTGCATAATGACCTCCACTATAAATCCTGAAAGCAGTGGTGCCATAGGGGTACCTTTAATTTGTTGGTAAGTTTGATCATCAAATTGGAAGTATGTGTTTAGGCAGAAATTTATGAGATCCATAATCCTGGGTGTTTCAATACCCACCAACACTTACAGGGCAAGCCACTAGAATATAAACTGAAAGCAAACCTCATTCCTTACTAGCACTCATGATGTTACCTAGTTTGGGTAATGAAACGTCTGCAAGAAAACAACCAAGCTCATAGAGAATCAAGGAGCCCTCATTTCAACTCTGAGCTACAAATATTCTCCTTTATTGGTACCTGATACCAGTCTTGAGCACTTTTAGCAGTGAATGCAACCTGATGTTTATATTTCTTGCTTCCACAAGTTTGCCTCTTTGAAAGGGAGTTTTTCTGGTTCTAGATGTTCTCTTTATTTATCTACTCTCCTGGAATTTCAGGTGCCCTGCCAAAAATCATCTTTTTCCTTAAGCATTGCAATATAGAAATTCTTTATTCACTTCCCACTTTCTTTTCCAATAAGAAGCGTATGTAGTTTGGGTCATCTTCAGGCAGGAAACAACCACTGCATACCACAACCACTTTGCAGGCCACAAGATTTCTGTCACTGCCCGTGTTATTTAAAGCTTCCCCCAACCAAATTCCCTAGCCAAACTCCATTGCAAATTTCTAATAACTTTCTAGTTGTAAACTCCCAGAAACTGCCTCTGGGAGAGGACTGGCTGAGACTGGAAGAATTAAAGAATCATTATAAGGGCAAAAGAGCATTTAATCCAAACCTCTGCAATATGATAAGACAGCCAATTAACCCATTTTCAAAAGGCGACTCTCAATCTTTCTTAAAAACTTCCACAGATGGACTCTGATATAGATCCAATAGAGGAGAATGTTATACGGAAATAACCATCAAGCTTTTTTTCTTTCTATTTAAACAATATCTAGACGTTTGCTACTTAAACCCATTCGTTCTGGTTTTAGTTTCTGTGGAAAATAGTTCCTGAACAACTTCTCTATGATACACTCTATGATAAATCTGAACACTGATGCCCTGCCTCTCCTAGGCCTTCTTTCCTCCAAACCAAACATCTCGAGTTTTCTCATGCTGTCATTATAGGGTACATCTTCAACTCCTTGCATCAACTTTTTGCCCTTCTCCGAATCTCTTCTAACACATAATATTCTTCTAGAAATATAGCGCACAGAGCTGCACACAGCACTCCAGCTGTGGTCTCACCCGTGCAAAGTAGAGGAGAATAAAGATTGAATGTGCTGTAATGAAATTCTTGTTCTAACAGCTGTCTCATAGGGTTGGCTGATGTTCAGTTTGTTATCAATGATCTTAAGTAAGTCCTTCTCAGATGTTACAATTCCAAGTCAATAATCCCGTTTTATATGTGTAGCTTATATTTTTTCCTTCCTACATGTAATATCTTCCATTTTTTCATCTCGTTCCTCTCAAACCAATCTTCCAGCTTGTCCAGATTAGTTTGCAATTTTGTTCCGTCTTCCTGGGTGTTAGCTGTTTCTCCCAATTTTGAATCAACTACACATTTCTTAATTATAACCTTTGTTACATGTTTTTTCATGTTCTTTTCAGTTTCGGTTCAGTATTCATTCAGCATTAACAGCCTATTTTTTACTTGCAAATAAAGCAAAAAAAGTTTTTTTTGTCTGTGAGAAAATGTTTCTGTGAATCTGATGGACTTTTCCCAGGTTACTGCTCTTATATCTAAGGATTTACTTTAAACTACATCAGTATCATTCCTAATAGTGTGTTTTGCTGTGTTTCATTTTCGTAATATAATCAGAAAGAAACAAATGTGTTAACAGAAATACAGCCCGAGCATCCCCAAGGCACAGTACAATAGATTGGATTCCTAAAGAGAACTCCCAAGAAGCATTTAAAACTGCTCACAATTCAGATTTATTACCTAACCTTTACCAGTGAATTAATGACCATGGCTACAGCAATTGTTTCAAAATGTTTATACCAGAAATCGTGATCAATCCTCATCTGTTATTCTTTAAAAATATAGCTTGCTCTTTATGCCAAATAAAATAATGGTATCACCTCATTGAGCTAGTTTGGTGTAATAGTTAAGGCATTAGGCTAGAAACTGGGAAATCATGAGTTCTAGTCATTCACCTGCAGGGGTGGGTTCCTCCCGGTTCGGACCAGATCGCCCGAACCGGTAGCAACCCGCTGGTGACGTCACCGCCATCTTTTTTTTTTATTTCCCCCCTTCTGCAGCTTGAAAAAGGGCCCTCCCGCCCGCCCACGGGTGAATTCTGACCTTTATTTCTTCGCCCGAAGCACAGCTGATGAGCTCTTCAGCAGTGTTTCAGGCTAATTCCTGCTTCTGAGCATGCACAGAAGTGAAATAGCACGAGGGGATGCGCACGTGCGAACAAGCAAGCACAGCGTTCACGCGTGCGCGAAACATCGCGATGCGAACCGGTGGCAAAGGTAAGCGGAACCCACTCCTGTTCACCTAGGTGACCTTGAGCCAGTCACTCTTTGTCAGTCCTAGAGGCAAACTACTTTCAAAGTCTTGCCGATAGAACTGAAGGGACCCGGTCCAGACAGGTACCAGGAGTCAAAAACTCACTGGAAGGCATTTAAAAAATCCAAATAACTGTCTCAAAAACTGCATCTGCATAACCAATTTTATACTGTATGCCCTCCAGAAGCTTACCCCAATGGAGAGCCATTTTGGTATAGTAGTTAAAGCATCAGACTAGATACTGGGAGATTGTGAGTTCTAGTCTAGCTGGGTGACCTTGGGCCAGTCTATCAGCCTAGGGAGGAGGCAATGGCAAACCATTTCTGATTAACTTTGCCAAGAAAACATCAGGGACTTGTCTCAGGTGGCAGTCACTAGGAGTCAATGCGGATTTAAAGGCACATGTGAGAACACATAGACACAGTCAACATCTGACTGTGATGCTGCTCAATATGGGGAATAAGATTTTTTTCAAAGGCTCAGTGGAATGGACTGCTCTTTTGGCAATGTCCATGAGGGACCTGAATTCTGAGGAAGAATTATTCAGCAGGGTTACCGTATTTTTCGGAGTATAAGACACACCTTTTTCCTCTCTAAAAGAGGCTGAAAATTTGGGTGCGTCTTATACTCCGAATGTAGCTTATTTTTCCCCCAGCCCTAACGAGGTGCTAACGATCTTCCCGGCTTCCTACTCCGTCTTAACGGCTTGCAGCATTTTTAAATTCCTACTCCCTCCGAAATAGTTTTTTCCTGCCCTAAGTCTTTCCAGGCTTGTTTTCATTCCTACTCCTCTGAAAAAGGTCTTTTCAGCCCTAACCAGGGGATAAAATAATGTGCTGAAGCTGAACAGACTAAGGACATTATTTTATCCCCTGGTTAGGGCTGATCTTTCCCCTATTTTCCTTCCCCAAAACTAAGGTGCGTCTTATACTCCGAAAAATGCGGTATTGCATGAAAACACAATTCAGCTTTTTCAATTTCACTTTAAAAGCTGAAAAACTAAGAAGTGTGGAACTCCAAGAAGGCAATAAAGATGTAGGAATAATTCAAAGTTTACTGCAGGCAAAGGGAGGAAAGGACCAAGTTCAGATGACAAGACAGGAAATTACTAATATTGTTATATGTACTTGAAAAGCCTCTGGTAATCAGTCTCTTTGATCAAACATCAGAGAATGATAAGGCAAGCAGAGAGCTGACAGTACACATTCCTAGAAGCCATCCTAGACATTGAGACAACCAAAAGATTTGCCCTTTGCACTGTTTCTCTCTTTTTTTTTAAACAAAACTTCTCAGAGGGAAAAAAAAACCTTTGAGGCAAATGACCCAGAGAAATGAGCAGAAATTGGGGACTTGTAAAGTCCTTTGCCATTCTAATAGAGCCTATAAATATGCTCTTTATGTTTTCAGAACTAACAGGGAACAACATTCTCTTTGTTCCTAGATATTAAATAGAACCTGACACCAATGACACTAACAAATGTGTTCAGTCTACTATTATCAGCTTGAGATCCCAAAAGTGCTTTTTCAAGAGGTAACTGGATTTTCTGGTTTTTCTCTGAAGACGTTTCGCTTCTTGGTTGAGAAGCGAAACGTCTTCAAAGAAAAACCAGAAAGTCCAGTTGCTTCTTGAAAAAACACCTTTACGACAACCATGAATCTCCATAGACGTCAGCTTGAGATTTACTCTGAATTGCAGACTTTATTACTGAAGGATCTGACCTGAGTTTTGGATTTTCATACTCTTTACTGATCCCACTGCTGTCATTCATTTGAATATCTTAGTTGATGAAGAATTCTGGAGAACTTGAAAGCTTTCATATTGTTTTGGATCATTATGATATTACTGTGTTTCCCCGAAAATAAGACAGGGTCTTATTTTCTTTTGACCTCGAAAATATGGCCTTGGCCTTTTTATTGGTGGGGGCTTATTGTTTTGGGGGTGCAGTAGGCGGCGAGCGTGGGACTGGATGTCCTATTGCCGCCGCCTCCCCTCCCTGTTCTGGTTTCCGTGGCGGCGGGCATAGGAGTCGCATTTCCAAAAGCAGCCTGGGAAAACCTAAAAACCAGGGCAACTTGTCGCTTGTACTCTCTCTCTCTCTCTCTCTTGCCAAAAGAGCACCCGCCGCAAAAAGAGCGGCTCCCAGCCGGGAGAGAGAAAGAGAGCACAAGCGAGACCAAACCTTTACCAAATCCCTCTGCCGCGGCGTTGCGCACACCCCACGGGACTGGCTCGCCTCCTCTGGGCTTTGCCTCCGGTGGCGTTTTGAAACACGCTCCTGCCTGCGAGCAGGAGGAGGCGAGCCAGGGATCGAGGCTCTGGAGGGGGGAGCTCTGTATTGTATGCCACCCTGAGTCCCACGGGAGTTGGGCGGCCTATAAGAATGTTCAATTAGATTAAATTAAATTAAATTCACCAGCGAGACGTGGAAGGGCTCTTCCAGCCGCCCGCCCCGGGATCCACCTCCCTGCACCTCTGGCTCAGTGGGAGACTCTCGGCAGGCTCCGTAGCGGGGCCCTCCTGCCGCCTCGGCTCTTTCTTGCCATGCCACACCGCTGGGCATGAGTTCAATTGCTGGGTGAGTTGCTGCTACTGCCGCCGCCTTCTCTCTCTCCGAGGAAAGGGTGGGGGGGCTTGGAACAAATGGGCAAGAGTGGGTGCGAGCAACGCGCCTCAATAAGGGTGTGTGGGGTGCGTGGGGCATGTCCCCCCCTTTCCCCAGAAAGTAGTGGGGGGGCCTTATTTGGGGGGGGCTTATTTCAGCGCATGCACTGAAAAGCCTGATTGGCCTTATTATGGGGACATGTCTTATTGTCGGGGAAACACGGTATTAAAATACAGCTTTTGCCTTTTTCTATATAACAGTGTCAATTACACAAAGAAATAATCATAACTACAAGTATTGATATATGCAGAAGTATGCAGAAACCCAACTGCCAACAGCTATCAAAATTGGGGTTAGCATATTTAAATTGCAAAGTTTCAGATTACTAGATGGGAACATTAAGATGGAGAATTTTGTATCTCTTTCCCGCTATGCACTCGATGTCTACATTTTTACAGCTCAGATAGGGCATACTTACCCAATAACTTTAAAAAAAAAAGACACTCCAAAACAGTGGCATCCAAAATAGGCAAGGTGGCAGTTGTGGTGTTGTAATCAAAGTCCTTTGCATGTGTCAAGTTGACAATGTACAAAAGAGTCAGAACTGGGCAGTGATGTTGCAACAACCATCTTGCCTATTTGATGACCTCTGCAGACACTGCTATGCCAGAACCAATCAATGTTTCCTTTAAAAATGTGCTAAATGTGGCAATCAGAATAAATCACTCCCTGATTTAATAAGATATTTGTATAATTTATATAAGGAATAAGGGGCTACTATGCAGATAAAGTAATGCTAATGTTTTTATGCAGAAAAAAAACCAGCCATAAATTCACTCATGTTGTGCTGGGCAACATAACCAACAATAACAACAACAAAAATCTCAGAAGAGCTGCCTTTTCAGAGACCTGAACAAAATTCCTCAGTTTCAAGATAAAATGTCAAGTAAGCTACCTTTAGGGCTGAGAGATGCAATGAGACAGTGTGTCTGAGGATATAAGGTACTCATACACAGTTGCAGTCCCACAAGAGTCAATGGTCAGGAAGGTAGTTTTTATTTATAGTTATATAATTTCCAGAGTTTTCTTAAAACAAAAAAAAATACCCATTCACTTCCAAAAGTGTCACTATCAGACAAATTCAATACATCAACTGCAGTTTTATGTGCTTAGATGTGTCAAGTATCAAGTCTGTTGCAGTTTTGAATGCCACATACTAATGTTATTCCTGAATTTCCCATTTTCAGACCAAATATCAATGGAAACAATCTAAATGATAAGGCAACAGATATAAACCTTCCCAGAGGCATAACTAGGAATTCTGGGGAAAACGTGGCTCTATTATCAGTAGTCAAGGAAAACTGTCAAACATCCTAAAGCAGTGATGGCGAACCTATGGCACGGGTGCCACAGGTGGCACGCGGAGCCATATCTGCCGGCACGCGAGCCATTGCCCTAGCTCAGCTCCAGCGCGCATGTGCATGCATGCCAGCTGATTTTTGGCTCGCACGGAGGCTCTGGGAGGACAATTTTGGCCTCCGGAGGGCCTCCGGGGTGGCAGGGGGGAGCGTTTTTGCCCTCCCCAAGCTCCAAGAAAGCCTCTGGAGCCTGGGGAGGGCAAAAAATGGGCCCACTGGAAGTCGAGAAATGGGGGAGTGGGGGGTCACACACGCATGCACAGGAGGGTGGGGCAAGTGGGGGGCTTTGAATTATGGGTGTGGGCACGCACGAGCGTGCGATAGCGCGTGCACGCACTATTTTGGCACCCGAGGGAAAAAAGGTTCGCCATCACTGTCCTAAAGCATTCTAGATGGTAAACAGGATTTGGTTTTGTTGTCACCGTTGCTGTTTTAAAATAGTGAGCTATAAAACTTTCTACAGATTTGACAGTAAAAGATTTTTTAAACTTTATGATCATAAAATGGTATAACAAGCAAAAGATAAGAAAACAAAGCATTGATTGTATATTCCTTTCCTCTCAGTAAAAAGGAATAATGATTTTTAAAAATGATTTTAAAAGGAGCAGCAATGGGAAGAATAACATTTTTAAGTGATAAAAGAATGGAAAAAACCCAAAAGTACAGAGTGGAGATAGATCAGGAACAGAAAGAATAGAAAGAGCCAATAATTAAGTCCAAAGTCCAAGAAACAAGATGAGTTGAAATAAGATTTTTAACAACTATTAATATAAATGAAGAAGAGTAGAAAGTTGTTGAAAGGAATCAGAAGCAAGTAAAATGAAATATAAATATCACTCATTTTAATAAACAAAATAAGCCACCAGAATACATCCAAATCAGTATTCTCAGGGCATTTCATCTATACATTACAATTTCTCCCTATCTCAAGTGAAATGAAATATAATATGAATACTGATTTGGATGTAACTAGGATGTTTTTTATGAAGGAGTAGCTCCTGGGTGCATTTGTGAAAATGTGGTGTTATTCAGTGGTGGGTTTCAATTTTTTTACTACCGGTTCTGTGGGCGTGGCTTGGTGGGCATGGCTTGGCTTGGCAGGCGTGGCTTGATGGGCGTGGCAGGGGGAGTATACTGTAAAATCTCCATTCTCTCCCCACTCCAGGGGAAGGTTACTGCAAAATCCCCATTTCCACCCGATCAACCGGTGACTCTGGAGGCAGAGAATACTTGGGGGCAGGGCCAGTCAGATGTGGTATTTACCGGTTCTTCGAACTACTCAAAATTTCTGCTACGGGTTCTCCGAACTACTCAAAATTTCCGCTACCGGTTCTCCAGAACTAGTCAGAACCTGCTGAAACCCACCTCAGGTGTTATTGTAAATGAATATTTAAAAATAAAGTAACACTATTTAACTGCACCTGTGAACACTGAAAAGCTATCTGCAAAAAAAATTATGTAATAAAGACAGCTGCTCTCCCACAGAGGCAGGAGCACAAAAAAGCTAAATGTCTGATCACATTTGAGGAACTGAATTGTCTCCTCTTCAAATTAACAAATTAAACTGATGCTTTGATATGCAAGTGTTTTAGAGTAATTTTCATATAATTATATCTTTAACTTCTTTTGAGAACAAATACATTTGTTTAAAGAACATCCTATTTGGGAACTGTTTAACACCTTATTTTTAAACCAAGATGCTGGCAAGTAGATGAAATAACACAAACATGAAAAAAGTGGCATGTTATATGATCCAATCAAGAGATCTTACCGTAAGTGACTATCAACAGCACAAAGTTAACGTTAGAAAATAACCGGACGATGGATTTCAGATAGGAATACTCCTCTGGAGCTGCTGCCTTAATCACAGCCTGGGCTGGACTTGGGGGATATGGAGGCTTTTCCTGAAACACTAAAGAAAAAAGGACAGAACCAGAAATGAGTAACTGCGGATTAAAATAAATTAAAATAAAAGCCAACTGAAAATAAAGTATAAGTACTCAACCATTTTAAGCCAAACTTTTTAACCATCATTTATTGAACATCTGTAGTGGCGCAATTTGAAAATAACACTAAAGTATAATGGGGGGATTTATACATCATACCAAGCTAAAACAAACAAACCATACTTTGCATAAAATAAGTCTGTAGAGATTCTCAGTCATCCAGGTCATGGCTGTCCTAAAGGTGCTTTTTCAGGAGGCAACTGGACTTTCCGGTTTTTTCTTTGAAGACATTTCGCTTCTCATCCGAGAAGCTTCTTCAGATCTGACAGGATAGTGGGGAATGGGAGGATTTATATTCCTTGCAGACTGCTGGTCATTTGTATCCTTTTAGAGGGTCCTTGAAGCACTTGGAAGTTTATCTGTGTCCTCAGGGTACTCACCACTACTCAGGTGACTCTGAGGACACAGATAAACCTCTAAGTGCTTCAACAACCCTCTAAGACCGTGATGGCGAACCTATGGCACACGTGCCAGAGGTGGCACACAGAGCCCTCTCTGTGGGCACATGTGCCGTCACCAGCTGCTCTTCTGGGTTCCGGTGCGCACACGCGCTCCAGTTTTGGCACTCAGGGCCAAAAAGGTTAACCATCACTGCTCAAAGAGGATGCAAATGACCAGCTGCCTGCAATGAATATAAATCCTTCCATTCCCCACTATCCTGTCAGAACTGAAGAAGCTTCTTGGATGAGAAGCGAAATGTCTTCAAAGAAAAAAACAAGAAAGCCCAGTTGCCTCTTGAAAAAGCACCTTTTAGGATTGGCATAATATAGTATTTAGAAACCCACAGTTTAGACTCAAGAGATTGTTTCCCAAAAAATAAAAGTAAACATTTTTCGTCCTCATTCTTCTCCACCAGATTTCTGTTCTATTGGGCATCTGTTGTGTCCATGTGCCCATTTTGAAGTCAATCCTTTGTACAATTTGGCACAATGAAGACTTTTTAAAGGGATCATTCTCCTTCCCAACAATTACTCTAACTCTCTGATCTCATTTCTGGTTTCTCTCAAGATCTGTATCACTCCCAGTCTGGAACTGATACTCCAGCAATTCAGCACCCACCTTAGCTGGTCCCTATGCCCAACTAATCTTCAACTATATTCAACTATGTAACTTGTTGCTTGTATCCTTACGATTTATATTAATGTTGATTGTTTCCTGATTGCTTATTTGTACCCTATGACAATCATTAAGTCTTGTACCTCATGATTCTTGACAAATGTATCTTTTCTTTTATGTACACTGAGAGCATATGCACCAAAGACAAATTCCTTGTGTGTCCAATCACACTTGGCCAATAAAGAATTCTATTCTATTCTATTTAATTATTTTTACTTACCAAAGACAACTAAGATGAAAAGTGCTGTTGCTACACCCGCTGTGATAAAAAACATGATGCCAATATGGTGAGCCAGCTCCTCCTTCTTCTCCAAATCGGGAACCAGAACTGGGGGCAAGAGGAAACCAACTGCAATGCCAAGCTAAACAAAAAAAAATGCAAATAATATGTCACTTCTTAAATATGCAAGTGCCTTAATAGAATACCTAATATGTTTTCAAATGATATTGTGTAATATTTTAACAATAGTTGTAAGGAAATATCATTGTGATATTGCCACTAATCTTTCTAATAATAACATCAATACATTTCATATAATTTTCAGTTTTACTAGTATCACTTTATTTATGGAAACTTATATTTATATCTTTATTATAAATGCCTAAAAGATAAAGATCTTAAATCTATTAACAATCTTAAGAAATTAGTGTGTGTGTGTGTGTGCGCGCGCGCATATATATATATAAGACTTCCTTCAATGTATCACTGCATAGTTCTACGAGACCAGAAATAAGGATTAAAATACTATAACAACTCACAAAATGATGAAACCTTAGCAGGAATGATAAAGGTACAAAAACCTTACAAAGCAATGTTTATGTACGCCAATTCTAAGTGAACAAATACTTGGCATTCTTTCCAAAAACTTTCATGATCAAACATCAATGAATTTATTTTTCTTGGGGAGTTTGTGGGGTTGCCAAGAAAGTGGATCTCAGAAAGGAAGGCAGGGCAGGGAGCCCATTTTCAGACACTATATAAGGTACTGAATATTATCTTTCTTTAACATGGCATTGCAGATACATTGGATTAGAATTCACAAGGTTGTGGTCCAAAATATCTGGAGGTCACTATCTTGGAGAAGTCTGGCCTACACAGAATTATCTGATTTGGAAATGACATCAATAAAATAAATCCCTCAGGGATTGCCCTTTCATCTGCTATTGGAGTGGGTGTTATTGAAAAGATGAAAGAAACAAGAGATTATGTGTTTTCTTTCTGCTCCCCCGTAACATTGTTTGGTGAACACAATAAACCCTTTAAAAGGGAAACAGAAAGGCATCTACCCCCGGCGAGGTTGGCCAAAATGTTCCCCAGTAGATCACCAAATTGCTGGAAATGTAACCATCAACATGGGACTTTCTACCACATGTGGTGGACATGTGCCAAAGCCAGGGAATACTGGGAAAAAAATTAAAAAAATGGATGGAGGAAATTACAGAACAAAAAATTGATATGAAGCCAGAATTATTCCTTCTGGGTATAATAAAAGAAAATATAAGCAAAGAAATCCAATATATTATGTTGCATATAATTACCGCAGCCAGAATTACATTTGCCCAAAATTGGAAGCAAGAAAGCATCAAGCGCAATGATCATAAAAAAGGTGCTAGAATGCGCTGACATGGATAAATTAACGATGGAACCAAGGGATAGAGAGGAATGAAAAGAAATGTAAAATCAACACATAATGAATATATAGAAAATATAACAAAATGAAAAAAAATATTTAGAGTGTAACAGATGTGTAAATATTATATACATATAAATGAGTAAATATGAAACAAGAAGGTATATGTATAAAACAATAGGCCTTAGAATGGATAAGTTGGAATCAAGAAAAAATTCTGATAACGGAAAGCTGTAATAATGTAATTGTGATTTTAAAGGTTTAAAATGTTGAATAAAAAGTATTTAAAAAATAAATAAAAGGGAAACAGAACAAAATTAAGAGGACATGCCTCATTAGGTAAATTCTTCAAAGGATTAAAAATATATATAATAAACAACATTTTTTTCTGCAGAAGGAACAAGAGAGCTATCAATAGCTTTCTGACTGCCTGGAACTCCATGTCAAATCCCCCACCTTTTCCCCATTATAGCTGTACCATAATCAACACATGTGCTTATTCACTTTCCACAATATGAGAAAAGGTCAAATTTTTATCTGTTGCAATAAAAGATCTGTCTTTATAGAGCTTCCATGTTATCTTAAGATGCAATAATAGTTTCAATAGTCCCAGTTTTATTTGCAGCCAATCAAAAAAATTGTCTTTTTGGGTCCATTGCTTTTATTACTGACAATCACCTAGCTTGAAGGCAATAGAAAACTGAACCAGCCACAGTATAGAATATCATTCCATCTCAGAATGTGGCCCACAATAACCATAAATTCCCAACACGCTATAACTATCATCATCATCTTTGTTAAGATTTAATATAGCCATCCATTTCAGGTTGGGTGAACTCAGAAAGCTTTTAGACCAGGGCTGTCAAACTCCTGGTCCGCGGGCCAGATGCGTCACGCACTGGCCATGGCCATGCCCAGTTTAGCGAAGGGGAAAGTCCCAATATGTCACGTGACGCCGTGAGTTTGACACCCCTATTTTATATCAACAAATTCAAACACATGTTTAGAAAATGAAGTTTAAATTTATAATGGGACTTGATTATAACCTTTAAAAAAATGTGGCTTTGCATGTTGCTGTTTTTCTTTCTCCCAAAAATCCTTGAAAAGCTGTTCTAAAATATATTGCAAGAATGGGGATCCTGGGGAAGCATAATGTTCAAAGACCCCCTTTGAGGAAGATGTGCAGTTCAGAAATGTGAAAAATAAACAAGCAAACCATTGAAAACAGAGAAAGCTTCAGGAAGAGTCATTAGAAATAATAACCACTGTAGTGTTATCTCTTTCATTCTAACGGTTGAGTCCTAGTGACTTCATGGATATGGAATAAGTAGGGTTTTTGTCAATAATATGGAATTAGTTGTTGCTCCCTGGCTATTTCTAAGTCCAAGTTACAGTCCTGGTATTTCCTAACTTGTCCCACCCAAACATTAATCAGGACGGACTTAACTAGTTTCTGATTCAAGATAAGGTCTATCAGGTGCTGCCAGCTACTGATGCTCTATATCAGGGGTCTCCAACCCCCAGTCCGTGGACCGGCACTGGTCTGCAGCATGCCAGCAACCAGTCCGTGCAAACAAACGAAGCCCTATCTGCGGGATGCAGGCAGCACGCAAAACCACACCCCCTCCGGTCCGTGGAAAAAACTTTATCCACGGAACCAGTCCCTGGTGCCCAAAAGATTGGGGGCCACTGCTCTATATGACCAATCTGCATAAACTTTATTACAATATATAAAACAATTCTTAAACTTGCGTTTTTAAATTACGATTATGTAAATTCTGTAATTGAAAATCAGGAAGAATTGCATGAATTCGTTCAGGGCCGATATAGTTAACAAAAGCAAGAACTGTGTGAAAATAAACATTCGACAATCCTTACAACTACAGTATATATACATATACAGTCAGGGACTAATGCTGACTAAAACTGATCAGCTAAACAGGTTTACTTCTTTATTAGAAACAATCATATACTGAAGCATTTTATTTCAGATCCATTTGGGGTTTTCCCCCCCAACTATAGATTTCTGGCAAAGGAAACTGGAAAGACAGTCTTCAACAAACTATCATGGTCTCCAAACATTTGAGACTAGTATCCAGGCTGCCTGATAATGAATTACTCTTATCCCAAACAAAGCAAAATCAAAGCTGTTTCCACAGGTTGCACTTTACATATGTAATCAGAATGCCTGTTCTTATTATTTTCTGTGGTAACTTTGTTTGTTATTGTCCCAAGCTGTTTCACAACAGCAGACTAAAACAAAATTGAGGGTCAGCAAGCTAAAACACACAGTACCTTTTAGAAACATATAACAATAACAGAGTTGGAAGGGACCTTGAAGGTCATCTAGTCCAACCCCCTGTTCACGCAGGAGGCCTATATACTAGGGATTTGAACCACCAAACTGCCAGTCTTAGCCACTGAGTCTTAGCCACTCAGTCTTAGCCACTGAGCCACCTAGTCAGGCTCTATGAAGAAAGAGTAATGAGAAAAGTGTTCACAGGTACCAAGTTACTCCCATCTTCTGGCTTTGGAAGACAAATTCAAATTCTCAAATGAACTTTGTGTCACATTTAACTTTTTGGAAACAAACGTGTCTCCATGCTGGAACCAAGAATACCAACTAAGTCTACAAATCATTAACTCCCACAATGTTTGTTGGAGGTCTTCATTTGCCAGACACTGCTCTATAATCCTTCTTTATTATCCCATACCCTACAGCTCATCACAGTAAAGTAATGAGAAGTACAGCCTGAAAATAATCAAATTCACCATTATCTTTATATTATTATGATGGTTTTTTGCATAGTCAGCCAGATGTTTATACTGGATTTGGCATTTTTAATCCCCCCATCAAGCAGATGTGGATTTTTGATAGTCTTACATTATTATTATTTGTTAAATTTATGTCACCTACCGGTATCTCTCCATGGGGCTATTCTAAGTAGCTCACAACAATAAAAATGGAAATGAAAAGATTTGTAAACGTAACAGTAGCAAAGTAATGGAACAATACAGTAAACAATGAAAAAGAAAACAATGAGCATAAAACAATAGGATAAAAGATGGATGAGAGGAGAAGCATGGAATGAGGAGGGAGGTGGGGTTTGCTATCAATCTAGTAGCCACCACCAGTGTGGTTCTACCCCATTGGGTCCCCAGCCAACCAGCAGATCTAGGTCTTCAGGCTCAGAAGAGTAGGAGGATGGACACCGATATCACCTTGGAGAGTAGGATGATCCAAAAGAAAGATGCTACAGCAGAGAAGGCTGTTCTGGATCCTAATATATCAATGTTTAATGACTGACGGGATTCACAGTAGACCCGCTCTGCTGACAGGAGTATATACCAGCGGTGGGTTGCTACCGGTACAGTACGGTTCTATGAACAGGTAGTGGTGGCAGCGGTGGGAGGCTCCGCCCACCCACCCCGGACACTTCTGCGCATGCGCAGAAGCATTGCATGCATGCAGAAGCATTGCATGCGTGCACAAGCATGCGCATGCGCACAAACCGGTAGCGATGGGATTTAGAACCCATCACTGGTGTGTGTGTGTGTGTGTGTGTGTGTGTGTGTGTGTGTGTGTGTGTGTGTGTGTGTGTGTATACACACACATACATATACATACACACACATACAGTATATGTATATACATTAAAAATGTACATCTCATTCAAAGCATATCTACAGTAAGATATATTGTACAAGAAAAGGCCAATTTCAATATATTGTCTATACCAGTGATGGCGAACCTATGGCACGCGTGTCACAGGTGGCACGCGGAGCCATATCTGAGGGCACGTAAGGCATTGCTCTATGTCAGCTCCAGCACGCATGTGCGTGCTGGCCAGCTGATTTTTGGCCTTCTTTTCTGTTGTTTTCGCTCTCCCCAGGCTTCAAGAAAGCCTCCTAAAACCTGGGGTCTGCGAAAAACAGCCCAACCAGAAGTTCACTTGTGTGCTCAGCCTCAGCCTCCTTTTCTCTGTCAAGAGGCCTTCAGGAACTTCTTCGGCTTTGGACAGTTGCAGCCAGGCCTCCCACACCTCGGCCCATTTCTTTTGCAGCCGGCAAGGCTTTCCTGAAGGCCTCTGCAACTGATAACAGAGCTCTGGATCAATCCGGAGCTCTGGTATCAGCTGCAGAGGCCTTTCCTATTTCCTAAAGGCCTTTCCTGAAGGCCTCTGCAACTGATAACAGAGCTCCAGATCGATCCGGAGCTCTGTTATCGGCTAGAGATTGATCCAGAGCTTTGTTATAGGCTACAGAGGCCTTCAGGAAAGTCTTGCAGGCTGCAGAAGAAAAGGGCAGAGGTGTGCGAGGCCTGGTTGCAACTATCTGAAGGTAAGTAGTAGGGAAGCTCCACTAAAGGTAAGTAGTAGGGAAGCTCCACTGAAGGTAAGTAGTAGGGAAGCTCCGCAGCTTCAGAGAGGCCTGTGCGCATGCGCCGGGGAGAGCAGCACAGGGGTTGTGCGCATGTGTGGGGGGAGGCATTGCATTATGGGTATGGGGAACTACGTGCACGCGCGTGCACCCTTTTGGCACCCGAGCCAAAAAAGGTTCGCCATCACTGGTCTATACTGTAATCATTTCAAGGCGAAAAAGAAACTGCAAACTGCTTAATTCATTCACTTTTCAAAAGATTCCTGTAAGTAACAGGTAGCTACAACAAGCGTCTCAGCAAATGCAACCAGAGAAAGAAATTCGGTGATGCATTGATATATTTGTGTTCTACTTCAGACTAAGGGTTCCATAATGATCCTTAAGGGTCCAAATGCAATGTTACCCATTCTGTCTGTAGGCCTCTTCCTGTTTGCACACTCAAAATGGGAAGTTATAAGGACACACAAAACCTGGTAGTATAAAGAGAATTATGCATCTTCTTGTTTCTATTTATGGAAGAAACTTCATTGACAAAAATAGATAAAGTTTCAGTTTATCTATTTAACTATTCAGTTATGATGGAAGATTTTCTCTTAGTTTCCAAAGCTTTTCCCTTTACACACCAAAGAAAAAAATGACAGCTAGATTATGTTCTTTGTAATGTCTATATATATATATATATATATATATATATATATATATATATATATATATATATATATATATATATATATATATATATATATATATATATATATATATATATATATATATATATATATATTCATATCCTAAAAATGTAAGGACAGCCCTGTTTATTCTGACAGAGGCCCATCTTAGTCCAGTGTCACTTCTGACAATTGCCATCCAGTTGCCTCAGTGCTTGCAAGCAGGAGACACACAAACACACATGCACCTCTCCTACCACTGTTCCACTGCCAAATTGGTATTTGGAGTCATGATCAATGGGGAAAAGAACAAAGAAAAGGAATATGTACTATAATGTTAAGGGTTTTTTTCTTTATACTATAAATATATTAAAAAGCATTACTATGGCACTTAGCCAATGAATTAGTCCTCATCGTGATTCAAATTTTTTTTCACGCAAGGAGCCACTTTCTTTCAGTTCAACTTCCTATATGGATTGGCTGAACAGGTTCTCCAGGAAATATTTTGCCCAATAATGATTAAAGTATGTCTGACATGTCTTTCAAAGGAATTAAGATTCGATAGACTAACTCCTTCCCAAATTGTTGAACAACTTGGCATTGGAAAAATAGAAGACCATGATTTATTTTTGCAAGAAATAAATACAGTTCTTGCTGGCATCCTGCAATTTCTCAAGGGCAGGATTATAATTCAAAAAGAATGCTGGCTCCTACTGATGAGATAAAAGTCTTCTCTCAGTATTAAACTCCTTTTTTATTCTTTAAAGTGAACACCAACTGAAAAATTGACCCTGATACATTATATCAAGTTAGGGCTCTTGGAAAACCTAATTAAAGACCCCAAAGTACATATTAAGTACTAACCGCTTCAAAATAACAATTAAGAATGCCAAGTCCACTCCAAACTCAAGTAATTTCTCTTACTACGTATTCGCTCTGTTTCAAACATAAATAACTGCATTGCAGTACAACTTAATTTTTCCCACATGGCCATTGCAATATATGTGGGTCTGACCAGAACCACACTTGAGATAATGTTTAGCTAATTTTCCTTATAGTTTCCTTCCTTATATAGATTGTATTTTGTTTACTGAAAAATCACGGCCCGCTCTATTACTCTGTCAACTTGCAATTCTACCTCCTCCCTTTCCAAAACTATCAGCTCAACAGCCAATCCATGCAATATCTAAAAGTGTTTCTATTACAAAAAAAGCTGCTATGCCAAATCAATTATAAAGATGATCTCCTCACAGACACAACTTTCACAACAAAGCAGAGGAAATTGCAGTTGGTGACATTAATATTTCCTAGGACAGTGATGGTGAACATATTTTGGTTCGCGTGCCAGAAGGGGGGAACACGGGGGGGGGAGTGTCGCGTGCATGCATGGCCATACCCATAATTCTATGCAGGGGGCCCGCACATGTGCATGTGACCTCCCCCTCCTGCTCCCAGCACACGATGGCACCCCAATTTTTCGCTCTCCCCAGGCTTCAGAGCCTTTCTAGGAGCCTGTGGAGGGTGAAAACACCCTTCCCCCCCCTGGAGGCCCTCCGGAGGCCAGAAAAAGCCCATTTGCTGACTTCCAGTTGGACCAGAAGGCCCGTTTTTTTGCTCTACCCAGGCTTCAGAGCCTTTCTAGGAGCCCGGGGAGGGCGAAAACGGCCTTCTCCCCCCCGCCGGAGGCCCTCCAGGGGGGGGGAAATGGCCGGTTTGCCAACTTCTGGAAACGGGCCATTTCTGGCCTCCAGAGGGCCTCCAGGGGGTGGGGAAGGCAGTTTTCGGCCTCCACAGGCTCCTAGAAAGACTCTGAAGCCTGAGGAAAGCGGAAAAATGGGCCTTCCGGTCCAACCGAAAGTTAGCAAATGGGCCATTTCTGGCCTCCAGAGGGCCTCCGGGGGGTTGGGGAAGGCCGTTTTCACCCTCCCCAGGCTCCTAGAAAGGCTCTGGAACTTGTGGAGAGCAAAAAATGGGCCTTCCCCACCCCCTCTGGAGGCTGGAAACAGCCTGTTTCTCGACTCCCAGTGGGCCCAGAAGGCCCGAAAATCAGCTGGCCGGTACACGCATGCATGCCAGACCTGAGCTCGTCTGCCCACTGATATGGCTCCGCGTGCCATACGTTCGCCATCACTGTCCTAAGACCAAACAGCTTGCAAAGCTAACAAAACCAGTTTCTGATCTTTTCATACTACAAAAGGAAGGACTGCAAAGTATCATTCTCAGTATTAGCAATGTTCAAATTAGCATGTTTGTGCGTGTGCATATATACAACAGGAATATCAGTAGGGAAATCTCAAGTTTCATCTGTAAAAATTATTCAGAAAAATACAGCACTAAGAAAACTTGGCATACACCATGATCAAAGGCTGATAACTAACTCTTTCTGACAAAGTAAAACGACAAAGAATTAGAAGGCATGGCATGAAGTGTCCCAGAAAATGGCATGACAGAAACCACAAACAGTATGTGCCACACTGCACTATTTAGAAAGGTATTTGTGCATTCAATGTGTGGCATAAATAGCCACCATTTAATTTCAGGGGCTTTAATTTCTGATAGCTGTCTTGGGCATTGAGTGATTCATTAATTGAATAAGCAAATTCCAGACACATACAAAGATGAAAGCAAACAAAGCAATGCCACGAGAATATTTTTAAAGAGATATCAACAGAACACTATAAGAAGAGATATCAACCATCCTGAATTTCACATTTACCATCTTTTTAAATGTTAGACATACAATTGTTATCTACAACCTGCTTCTTGGAGGTATGAATCCAATAGCATTGACTCATAGCATCTCATGGCCTACAAACCAAAGATATAGAGAGTTAAAAATATACTCTGAGTTTCTTCACTTTCTATTAATTTATTTCCATTGATTAATTAATTTGTCTATTAATTTGCTTGCTCTTTCTTGCTGAGATTGCAAATCTGAGATCACATCCTTCTATTTTTCTTCCCAGACACACACACACACACACACACACACACACACACACACACACACATAGAATGCACACACATGGTTTTTTACTCTCATCCTGCCACAATGCAGTTAGCCAAGTGCTAGTATTGCTTATCCCGATGATCAATTTCCAACAAATACATCTTTCTGCTAGAACAGCTTCATAACAGCTTCACTAGCCATTTACTCAGGTCAAATTTTCACTCTCAGGAATGCTCCCATGCACAAACAGATGCATTAATGTTCCCCATTCTTATGAGTTTCAGCAGCTGAAGAGATTCCACAAGGAGAGAGAAAGGGTGAATCTTCTGAGCGACTAAAGAAAGATTGCTGAGAGGGTGGGGTGAGTTTAAAGTTAGAATTGGGAGAGTTTCAGTCAATGGAGACTCTGGGAGGACCAAAAACTCCTTCTTGGCTGGCTGGAGGATTCTGGGAGTTGATGTCCCCAACTTTCAAATTGCCAAGGGTGAAAAATGCTCTTCTAGATAAAAATGGTCTTGAAGTTTTAAAGAATCACCTTTGTGCTAGACAAGGAAAGAAACAACAGAAGCTCAGGAATATTTACATACCCACATAATCTGCTTCAATATCCAACACTCCTGACATGCAGAAATCTTGCTGAAGCTGTTTTGAGACTCCAAGTATCAATCCAAATAATTAAAGTTCTATGTTAGACATCTAACTGATAGCAAAGTATGAAGAGGCCAAGTATTGTAGAACTACATCGCCTTTGGCACGACCTAAGCATAGCTCATAAAATTATCTGCTACAACGTCCTTCCTGTCAATGACTACTTCAGCTTCAACCACAACAATACACGAGCACACAACAGATACCAACTCAAAGTGAACCGCTCCAAACTTGACTGTAGAAAATACGACTTTAGCAACAGGGTGGTAAATGCCTGGAACTCACTACCTGACTCTGTGGTTTCGTCACCAAACCCCCAAAACTTTACCCTTAGACTGTCCACTGTTGACCTCACCCGATTCCTAAGAGGTCAGTAAGGGGCGTGCATAAGTGCACCAGCGTGCCTACCGTCCCTGTCCTAATGTTCCCTCTTATCAGTACTCATTTTATGTATATAAACAATGTTATATCTATGTATATTACCAACATGTACTTGACATACATAAATAAATAAATAAATAAATAAATAAATAAATAAATAAATAAATAAATAAATAATCACAGGTATATGAGAAAACAGAAATGTGCATGTATTGATTGACATAATTTTAAGTAGAAATATGATCAATTCATCATTGTGGAAATTGGGTTTAATGACCTGTATGCTTGTTAACATAGTGGAGAAGAATGACAATCAACTACCCAAATACTAAGTGTTGATTGGCAACTTTAACTTCAAGTTCCCTGCTCCACTTTCATTTGTTTTATGTTTAATACATAGTTGCAATCTATTTTCTTAAAATTACATAGATGACCATTCTAGCAGAGAACATTATCTTTTAATCACAAATGAACTGACAGCTACCAGACCAAGGAGTAGAGGACACAAAGGATAGAAACCAACTCAATTCCTAGCTATGCTAAACTGCAGAAACTATAGACCTAAAATATTCTGATGATGTCTCACCTCCCAGCCATAACAAAGTGCTTTTAATGCCTCCCTTTTCTCCATCAAGCATATGGATCTGCAAGAACTGATAGGAGTCCTTGCTCCATGTAACTTGGCATTTTGTTGCTGTAAACTTTATCTTAACTCGCCAAATAGGCACATAGAGTTTATCTAAAAGCCGTGTAAAGTAATTCTGAAGATACTACTGTAGACAGGGATAAATTATTTATGTCTTTGCTGTTACTTTCCATTCAAGCTTACAAGTAGTTTTACAAACCTAGTTATTTCTGCACAAACTACATTTTTGCCTGGAATCAATCTACCCTCCTCTTTGATCCTAGAACTTTAGAAGCAATTAAGAGTCAGCACCCAAATTTGGAATGTCCCTTGCATGTAGTGTGTTTGTGGGTGGGTGTGGGTGCGTATCTATTTTGAGTCAGTCTTGATTCCTAGCGACTGCTTAGGCAACATTTTAAAAGTGGTTTTCTTGGCAATAGTTTAAAAGTAGTTTGCTTACATCTTTCTAGGTCTGAGAGTGAGTGGCCCCAGAACACCCATTTGTCTTTATGCCTAAGACCGGACCAGAACTCTGAATCTCCCAGTTTCTAGCCCAGAACCTTAAATGACCACATCAAACTGGCTCTTCCCTTGCAGTTACAGGTAGTCCTCAACTTACAATTATTCATTTAGTGACCGTTTGAAGTTACAATGGCGGAGTGACTTATTACCGTTTTTCATGCTTATGACCATTTCAGCATTTCCATGTTCACGTGCAAAAAATACAGCCGCTTAAGCAACTGGCATGTATCGTGATGGTTGCAGTGTCCAGGGATCATCTGATTACCTTTTGCAACCCTCTGACAAGCAACATCATTGGGGAAGCCAGATTTACTTAACAATCATATTACTAACTTAACAACTGCAGTGATTCACAACAACTGTGACAAGAAAGATTGTAAAATGGGTAAAACTCACTTAACAACCATCTTGCTTAGCTATGGAAATTTTGGGCTCAATTGTGGTTATAATTTGAGGATTACCTGTACAATGTTATAATTCAATTGATCGTACCAGTTTTTCCCCAAAAAACAGCGAAAGGCTATGCCAAAAAATGCTATCAACTCTCCTGAATAGTATCGTATGTCTACTGTGAAATTTATCTCTTTGGCTGTACAGTCCATCATTTATGAATGGACAGTTATTTATGTATTTTGTTCCCCAAATTTGTATGCTGCTCATTCCCAAATGCTTCTGATTAGGATCTGAAGTCCAATAAAACTGAAATGGCTCTAAACTTTTGCAAATCTGGCAAAACAATGTTTATGAATTGTTTTCATGAATCCTACTTAGTTGTACTCTAAAGGAGCAGAAACATTTTCATTTGTTTTTGATCTGTGTACCTGCTTAGATTTCAAGATTCTAAACTCCATAACACCATGCAAACTTTTAGGCTTTTGCAATCCTCCCTCAATTCACTGCCTCTCAATGCCTGACTTCAAAACAAGGAAGAGGCAATTACCTAATACCAATTGTTTGTTCTGCCTACACACTATGCTTATCGTAGATGAAGATTTATGTCTTTATCCATTAACTTTATTTATATAGCCATTCTCTCATAACAGTGACTCCTGGAGGTGTACAAGGATTAAAAACACAAATCACAGTACACAACACATTTTGTGCAAGGATAAGACAATAACCTTAATTACTGAAAAAAACACATCATCTATGTATCCATATAGAGCTTTCCTTTTTAAACTCAAATAAGGGAAAGCTCCATAATAATAATTCTTCTTCCCAAAGTCTTTAGAAATTGGGCAGGATATGAATTTAATATAATATTACTACAGTATTTTTGTTGGTTGCCTAGTCAGCCAGATGTTTAGACCAACCAATGGTGTTATTGTTATTGTTGTTGTTGTTGTTGTTGTTATTATGCTTTTTGAACCTCATTCCCTCCCTACAATCCTCTGCTAATGCTCTTGTACGAAGTAGCATAATTTAAATGAGGTGTTTACAACCAGGGTTTTTCTGTGGCTTTCAGATAAGCTGCTCAGAAAAAGGAATTTTAGCTATCGGGCATTTCCAGATATATCAGAAGAACAAATAGAGTATAGAAGAACACAGATGTAATAAAACATACAGGTGGATGAATGGATGTTCTCAATAAGGCATATTTTATCAATAAGAACAACATTATTACAGTAGACCATTCTAGCTTCAACTTCATTTGTAGATTATACATCTGGTTAATATACTACTAAAGTCCACTTTGGGCTCCCAGCTATCATGAATTCGAACAAATTGGGTCACAATAACCAGTTTAAACCAAATTATTTGGCAAAACCCAATGATACTATACACAAATGGTTAAGTTCCTCTTAATACACTAAGAGTACAGTGTATCTGGTCAAAAGGTTACCGGAAAAGTTTAAGCATGTGACTTACTAGGAATCAGAGACAAAGCTAGAGAATTAACGAAAGAACTTCATGACTGTAGTCATAACAAAATTTTCATTAAAGGATACCACCTAGAGCAATGATTTTCAAACTTGGCAATTTTAAGATGTGTGAACTTCAAATCCCAGAATTCACCAGCCAGCTAAGAAACAGAATTAGGAATCATCTAATATGGACAAATAAACTTACTGAAAACTTCTAAAATAGCTTTTAGTAGACATAACTTTATTTTGGACATTGACTGCTAAAAATGAACAACACAAAAGTATTCCCTACCAAAAAGAAAGATTAGCAACTTTTCATAAGTAGAATAACTTTTGGATGAAAAAAAATGGAAAAATAAATATCATGTAAATTAACCAGTCCCACAAGATCTAACAAAAGATAAATATATTCAATACAAAAACAATTTTGCAATGTAGAGTTGCTTAAGTAGCTTATACATTCTCACAGAGTCAGCATGTTTCTGGGGTGTCAGCATCCATTGTTCCTCGGCTCATTAGGTAGCTAATTGTATTAGTAGGCTTTCAAAACATAACAGTTCAAAATGTCAAGATTCAGACCATATACAGTAATAAATCTCAATGCTATATAGACATTTAGCCTTATATTCAGGAATGGTTAAATTAATGGCTTCACTGCAGACAAAAATAAGGGCAGACAGTTATATACCGTTTATTAGACTTACTTTTTAAAGACTGCTTTATTATTGTTCTAGAGCCAGGGATCTCCAACTTTGGCAACTTTAAGACTTGTGGACTTCAACTCCCAGAATTCAACAGCCAGCTTTGTTAGCTTTGCTGGCTGTGGAATTCTGGGAGTTGAAGTCCACAAGTCTTAAAGTTGCCAAGGTTGGAGATCCCTGTAAATCTAGACAACTTAACAAAATAAAGAAGCTTTTTAAAATAAATGCTTGCTCTGAAGAGGCCCAGTGCTATTGTATCTTCTTTTAAATAATAGAGAATAATGTATACTTCCAGAAATTTTAATTAATTTTAACAGCTCTGTACAAGTATAGCATGAAATGTAACAGTATCCTGTTTAGTATTAGAGTTTAGTTACCTTGGAGTAGATCTATTTAAATAATTGGGAAGAGGTAGTGTGACTACATTTAAGAAAACTTTCTGGCATAATGTACATTTCTCCAATTCTTTGCTATTTCTATGAGTCAAGCACACATGCACAGAAATACACAGCAAACAGTGTATATCATCTGTGCTGTTTGCTGTTTGCTGTTTGGCAAATTGCTTGGAGGCAGAGGCCTTTTTCCCTTGTTTTCCTCCCCCAAAACTAAGGTGCATCTTATACTTCGGTGCGTCTTATACTCCGAAAAATACGGTATTCAGAAGATATGCCTACTCTGGTACACAGATATCTTACCCTCCATTGTCCCCCCTTTCTGTTTGTATTATACTTCTATGTCCTTCGTACCATGGCAACGGAAATATGAATATCAACTTCCTGATTTTGAAATTAGGAGGCATCCAAACAAAGTTGATACAATAGATTGGTTGAGCCTGGGAACAGTGGTTCCCACCTCACCAAGTCTATTCCTTCAACACCTCCCTTCCAATGTTCTCTTTCTCCTGAGGGTCAATAGGAAGGAGCCTTGTAGGAGATCTTGATCACTGAAGGAGCCAGAATGTCTTCAGCAGAAGGCATGGACTGTAGCCTGTTAGAGGGAAAGCATGAACCTTAGTAGATACTGGGAGCCACCCAGAGTTTGTTGTGGATGGGCAGTCATATAAATGTTTTAAATAAATAAAATATTATAAGTAAACTTAGTCATTGAGAAATGATCAGACTAATTATCTTGCTGATAAATTACATAGCAACAAAAGTATTATTTTAAGGTCACATCTGTTATCTCTCTTTTATTATCCAGGAACAGAGAAAAGATGGCATGAATCTGGGCATCTATTAGAAATTAGATTATTAAAGTAAGTCATAGTTCTAAAACACTTGATGAAAGAACAAAACAACAGTCTCAAGGGCATGGTAGAAGCCATGGCAAGGGAATGAAGTGGATAGATTATCTTGGAGAAGACGTTAATTACCACCAGAACAGTAGCCAGGCTATATATGTAGTTTTAAAGTGTAAGGAAATTGTTTCCCTAGATCACTTTGGAGGAAACCGAAAAAAAGAATCCAGCTGTTTGTTACTATACTGCTGCAAAATATATCACCTCTCCATAGCTTACACCAACAAAAAAATAAATAAAACCAACAAAATCAGAATAAATGATCATGTGCTAAACGTTCAACTAAGCACAATAGTAATAGCTCTTACTCTACAGTTGCTTTCTGGAACAATTTGGTCTTCAATCATTCCTGTGATCTTCAACATAAGTCCTTTCTTTTCAGCCTTCAGACTGGGAAAGATACCTATTTAATATGGCCTAAGGAATCACGGATTCCTGCCTTGACAGCTTCATTCCTCACCCAGCCAAACGCTAATATAAAAGAAACTCCACACTCAAACATAATTTGTTTCATGTGTGAAATCATCTTCAATGATAAATATTTTAACAGCATGGTTAATCTATTAATACATTTTATTTTATTTTATTTTATTTATACAATTTATAGAGCCATTTCCCTACTCAACAAACCATAGCCATACTTCTCTGACAGAAAAACCCACTTTGAAATGAAACCCTTAGAGAAAGGGTTTAGAATGTATACTACCAACCTGGTGAGGGGGAAAAAATCTGGGAAGACATCCTTTCTGTATGCAGCATGTAATGTCATTCTGAGTGTATGTTCTTTACTCTAAACAGGGGTCGGCAACCTTAAACACTCAGAGAGCCATTTGGACCCGTTTCCCGCAGAAAATAAAACACCGGGAACCACAAAATTCTTCCCGTGCCTGACTATTTCCTGAGCGGACACAAAACTAGCATATATAGTTGAATTAAACGTTCTGTTTTCTTCTAAAACTTTTCTTTTCTTGGATTTATCCATGCTTGGCCTACCGGGGGTCAAAAAGCTTAATAAATTACATGTCGGTGGGTATCTCACATTGGCAGTTGTGACACATTTTGAGCGATGGAGCCGGAGCAGAGGAATGAAAGAGCCACATGCGGCTCCAGAGCCGCGGGTTGCTGACCCCTGCTCTAACAGCTAGAGAATGAGCTGAAGGATAAACCACTAATTATTTCAGATCTAATAGCAGCAGAATCCACTCAGTCCTTGTAGCTTCTAAACTTGGAAACAATCCATTCACAACACTGAACCATAACATACTGTATATATATACTCAGAAAATACAGTATATTGGTAGATATACAGGTAGTTCTCAACTTATGACCAGTAGCTTAGTGACTCTGAAGTTATGACTGACCGTCCAAAAGGTACTAACAACTGAGATTCAAAGTTCCGATGACCAGATCCTCCTCTGTGGGCATATGGTTACATATTGGGCACTAGGCAAGCAGCCCACATTTACAGTGTTTTGCAGCATTCCACGGTCACAATTTATCTTTTTTTTTTGCCAGAAACCGGCAATTACTTCTGATTTCCAGCAAAAAAAAAAACCTGCCCACTGTGGAAAATGAGTTCACTTCACAACTGCTGCTTTTTCTTAACAACCGCTACAAAACATTTTGTAAAATCAGGTCAGTTAAATAAGTCGAACACTACTGAAGTCCAGTTTTAAAAATATTAACATTCCTATAACCTTTAAGACTCCTCATCCCAAACTTCCATTGTTAACAATATCACTTTGGTTACTTGTTCATTTGTTTTCCTGCACTGGTTCATGTGGTGTCTGGATCACAGTGAATTATTTATTAGACTGCTATCCCACCTTTCCTTCAGGAATTGAAGGGGGCATATGTAGCACTTGCTCCTCCTGTTTTTCCCAACAATAGCAACATTGCAAGTTAAGATTGGGCCAAGAATGATTATGTGGCCCAGAGTCACCAAGGAGGCTCCAGAGCTGAGGGTGAACTAAAAGCCAGTCTCCCTGTTCCTATTCCAACACCATAATCATTATACCACACCACCCTTTCCCCTCCTCTGCTTTCAGAAAGTGAAAAGGCTTATATAACACATACCATCTATGTGTTAGACAGTTGTGAAGAAAACACAAATGAATTGAACTTTATTTGGCCAAGTGTGATTAGACATACAAGGAATTTGTCTCTGGTACAGAAGCACTAAGCACTCATCATCAGTTCTACAGAGGAATTATTGAGTCTGTCATCTGCACCTCTACAACTGTCTGGTTCAGTTCTGCAACCCAACAAGACCGACACAGACTTCAGAGGATAATCAGAACTGCAGAAAAAACAATTACTGCCAACCTGCCTTCCACTGAGGACCTGTATACTGCACGAGTCAAAAAGAGGGCCGTGAAAATATTTACTGATTTCCTTGCATCCTGGACATAAATTGTTTCAACTCCTACCCTTAAAACGACGCTATAGAGCACTGCACACCAGAACAACTAGACACAAGAACAGTTTTTTCCCGAACGCCATCACTCTGCTAAACAAATAATTCCCTCAAGACTGTCAAACTATTCACTAAGGCTGCATTACTATTACTATTAGTCTTTCCTATCACCCATCTCCCCCCACTTATGACTGTATGACTGTAACTTGTTGCTTGTATCCTTACGATTTATATTAATATTGATTGTTTCCTGATTGCTTATTTGTACCCTATGACAATCATTAAGTGTTGTACCTCATGATTCATCACAAATGTATCTTTTCTTTTATGTACACTGAGAGCATATGCACCAAAGACAAATTCCTTGTGGTTCCAATCACACTTGGCCAATAAAGAATTCTATTCTATTCTATTCTATTCTATTCTATTCTATTCTATTCTATTCTATTCTATTCTATTCTATTCTATTCTAATCAAGAGATGTCATTATCAAATAGTTTCTAGTATACATTTTTAAAGTTTTAACACCAATCCCATTCTCCATCCCGTAAGGTTTGCTTCACAGACATTCTTCTTCTTAGGTTTCAAGCTCCCTCTCCCATCTCCCTCTCCCAGCCTCAGGTAGTTTGGCTTTGTCTGGATGTTTTCATTAAGTCCTAATTCAGTTTGCATACTTGTCAATTCCCTGATGATCTGATCCGGTGCCTCTGCTTATGGAGACCTTTCACTCACAAGTCTACAATATTGAAAGAATGTGTTGTGTGTGTGTGTGCTTTTTGTCTGACTTTTCCAAGCTGCAAACTTTTCTTCGGGGTGGGGAGGGAGAACGAGAGTGTCTTTTTGGTTCTCTCTTTCTACCCGAGGGCAGAAGCAACTTCTTACTTTCTTACTTCCCTCTCAAGCTGGCTATTTCCTTTCCTACCTGGTTGCCAAACACAGCGAAGGAACAGGCACTCGAGACCTCTCGGGGGCCAAACCAGACGGACGCGATGCGGGACGGCATGCCCAGGATGAAGACTTGCGCCAGGGAACAGATGATCTGGCCCAGGATGGTGACTGGGAAGAGATGGGGCTGCGCGCTCCCCGTCTTCACCCAGGCTCCCAAGCAATTGAGGGCGGACCCGGCCAGAGCAATGAGCCGCAGCCCCTTCAGGTCGAGGAGCCAGGCGACAGGGAAGAGGAGGGGGATGTAGACGATCATGTAGCACATGGAGAGCCAGTCGATAGCGAAAGGAGTCACGCCGTAAAACTCGGCAAAGATCAAGTTGATGCTGCCGTATTGGATCCACTGGAACGCGTTGCAGAAGGAGTAGGAGCTGAAGAGGCCAACGATCACCCACCGGCGCCAGGTCAGACGGACCTCCGGCGCCAGTGCCGGGATTGACCCGTTAGGAGCCTCCGCTTCCACCAGCTCCGGCTTCGCCTCTTGCAAGATATCGGGCTTATCTAGACACCCCATTGCCCGTCTGGGCGAGTTCTGCCTCCCGCACTTAAAAGAGAGAGTCGCCACCAGAGGCTCCTACGGCTTCTTTAATGCTGAAGCTCCCACTTCTTTTGGCTTCTGCCCACCGTTAACGCTCCTTTTATAGGCGGCCCTTTCATGCCTCCCTTTCTCTCCCTCTCTCTCTCTGCGCTTTTGCAACTTTTTCTAACTGCCCTTGGCACGTGATGCTATGCCCCGCCCGCCCAGAGACGGAAACTCTGCTGTCCGGTAGGGGGACTAGTCACCTGCCTGCCCCGCCCCGCCTCTCTGGCCTTGGATTGGCCCTCGTTGCTCCGCCCCCTCAGAGAGGCTTCTGATTTCTATGGAAACATTCTCGCTCTCTTCATCTTCGGTCCTTGAACGGAGCCGATAGCGATCGGTTGAGTTGGGTGATCTGGTGTTCTGAAGATCCCTTTGCCTCTTATCTCCCGGACGCTGACAAACCAACTCCTTCTGCGTACAGTTTAGCAGGGGGACTTTGTTCTCCCCGGTCAAAGAATATCCCGTTCGCTTTAGTACATTTCGAGGGAAGATTCTGCCCGTCGAATGGAGAACTGGCAGCTCGCTTGCAGGGCGCTCCGCACAGAAAACACTCAGCTGCCCAATAGCCAGGATCCTCCGTTCATCGGGCTATTCAGCGTTATAAAGCAATACATTGTATTTGCGGAGAAGCTGTGAAATCTTTCCCTGACCTCCGTTCCAAGCGCTGACACCCACTCGCGTTGCAGGCAAAACTTCACCCTAGCTGCCAGATCATGCTTCTGATTTCAATCATTTACGAGAGGTTAATCGAAAAAGGAGTTACTTTAGGTAGGAAGGATGGCTAAACATTGTGAATCAGAAGATTCAAGGAGATCATCTTCTCCAGCTTGCATATATGCTTGCCAAGAGGAGTGGTGTTTAATTTTAGAAAGATGGGCTTTCTAAAGGGATAAACCACTACCCCTGAAAGCAGCCTTCCCCGTTCTTGTGCTTTCCAGATTTTCATTGCAACTCCCAGAATTCATGCCTATCTCCCATTCATAAGTAATGTGCGCCTATAAGTATCAGTAGCGGGGAATATGGGAAAATTCTGGGAAGACTGTCGTGATGGTAACTGAGCTTGTGCAGCATGCCAAGTTTTCTTAACCATAGCTTACTGAATAAACCACATTAAATGGGTTCATACAACAAACTAAGACAAAACTAAATAAGCCATGTACTGTATCAGTTTAAAACAATTATATGGCTATCTATCTCAGATAATGTGACTCCAGGCCTTACCTGCACCACCACATTGAGGACCAATTGCAGCTTCTGTAACGGGTCAATCCAAACTTGGTTCTCACAGTGTTGCACCAAAGCATGTTCTTCCCTATTCAGTCGCCTCCAGTTTTCAGGCACTTAGACAGCCAGGAAAAAAGATGTACAATTGAATATCATCACTTTATTGGGTGCTTGGTGCTCTCTGATGATAGCACCAAGTTTATTGAAGATACTACATCTTGTATTTTATGTATTTATTGAACAAATGTTTATGGCTGCCCAACTCACAGTGACTGTACAGATGGAAGATCTTGCCCAGAGGCTTCAATCGAGATTTTTTTATATGTATTGTTTAAACATTATGCAAAATATTAGTGAACAAGGTAAACTATGGTAGCATTACACAAAATTCAAACTTTCTCTGTTGTGTATATACAGTACATAACACTACTAGAGCATGACAACTTTATAAACTATTTAAAGTGATTTAGTGTAACTAGCCCATTAATAGGTTCTTTTAATACTTCCTGTTTTCTGAGAGATTTTATCCTACAAATGAAACCATCAAGTCCTTCAAATGAAGTAACCAAATCTATCCATCCGTCAAAAGCACCAATTGCACTTTAGACCCTGTTTCTTCTTGTAACTTCCCACTTGGAATGTTTGTTCTGGTTATCTTACACTGGTGGCATTGAATCTTGGCTGTCCCCTAATCTGTTCCTTTGTAAGGGCATTTTGGGGAAAGAAATTATTGGGGGGGAAATCATCCCTCTATCAGAGTTCCTAAACTTTTTACCATCTCACTTCCCTGTAGTGTAATTTTAATGTACACAATTCCCCTAAAAAACATAAACACCAAAATGAACACAAATGAACAATGGAAACAATATAATGAAACTTGGGAGTTATTGTAACATTTATGTACAACATAAAGGTTCTTCATAGATAGATAGAATAGAATTCTTTATTGGCCAAGTGTGATTGGACACACAAGGAATTTGTCTTTGATGCATATGCTCTCAGTGTACATAAAAGAAAAGATACCTCCCCTGGACTCGGTCTGCACTTCCCCAAGCGAGCTACAGTACATCTCAGTTTGAAAAATCCTGCTACACATGAAGGAAACTCTGTCCAAACTATGGTTCAGTATTTGATATGGTCAGATGGATCAACATTTAGCATTCAGTGTGGCAAATCTAATTAGTTAAAACTTAATGACAGTAATTACCGTATTTTTCGGAGTATAAGACGCACCGAAGTATAAGACGCACCTTGGTTTTGGGGGAGGAAAACAAGGGAAAAAGGCCTCTGCCTCCAAGCAATTTGCCAAACAGCAAACAGCAAACAGCACAGATGATATACACTGTTTGCTGTGTGTTTCTGTGCATGTGTGCCTGACCCATAGAAATAGCAAAGAATTGGGGAAATGTACATTATGCCAGAAAGTTTTCTTAAATGTAGTCACACTAACTCCTCCCAATTATTTAAATAGATCTACTCCAAGGTAACTAAACTCTAATACTAAACAGGACACTGTTACATTTCATACTATACTTGTACAGAGCTGTTAAAATTAATTAAAATTTCTGGAAGTATACATTATTCTCTATTATTTAAAAGAAGATAAAATAGCACTAGGCCTCTTCAGAGCAAGCGTTTATTTTATAAAACTTCTTTATTTTGTTAAGTTGTCTAGATTTACAGGGATCTCCAACCTTGGCAACTTTAAGACTTGTGGACTTCAACTCCCAGAATTCCAGCCAGCAAAGCTAACAAAGCTGGCTGTTGAATTCTGGAGTTGAAGTCCACAAGTCTTAAAGTTGCCAAGGTTGGAGACCACTGGCTCTAGAACAACAATAAAGCAGTCTTTTAAAAATAAGTCTAATAATTTGAACATTCTACAGACATTTGTAGTTATTCACTTACCCCCTTCCATCCAGTTCAGCAAAAAATAAAAATCTGTGTGTCTCTCCCAGCTATTTGCCTCTTTGCAGTTAGTTTCACTTTCATTTTCCCACGTGGCAAACCTAATCAGCTGTATGTCGGGAAGCTGCTAGTGACTTGCTTGGCTTTACAGGCTCTTCCCTCTTTGCTGCAAACAGGTAAATTGCTGGAAGACAGAGGCCAAAGGGTGGGTGTGGCTGGGTGGGTGGGGCTACATTTGGTGTATAAGACGCACCCAAGTTTTCACCCTCTTTTGGGGGGTAAAAAGGTGCGTCTTATACTCCGAAAAATACGGTAGTTCTTCTGAGTTTTCTGACACATTTGAATAACCATTGATTTAGACCCAAAACAAGGAGGAATATTTTACATTGATAGAAGATGCAGTCAAAAAGAAGTAGGCATGAATTGTAAAATTCAGACCGTCAGACTGGCTCTATTCTAAGATTGGAGGAGAACAAAGTTCTTTGTTTGTTTGTTTGTTTTGTTTGTTTATAACATTTCTGACTAACTCAATCTCAAGTTGTTCTGCAAAATATGGTTTGACTTCATGCTAGTTGAGTGTTCCCTTATGGGCCTTGCTTATTTTGAGGGAAGAAAGGGGAAATGTCTTCCCCCCATTTATTTTTTATGTTATTTATTTATTTTATTTGTCAAAACGTGTACAAGATAACAGATATGGTATAAACATAAACAAAAGCAAAATATGTATAGGTAAATTTGGACAATAGTACAGTAGGACAGGGACAGTAGGCACAATGGTGCGCTTATGCACGCCCCTTACAGACCTCTTAGGAATGGGGTGAGGTCGACTGTAGACAGTCTAAGGTTAAAGTTTTTGGGGTTTGGGGAAGAAATCACAGAGTCAGGTAGTGCATTCCAGGCATTGATTACTCTGTTGCTGAAGTCATATTTTCTGCAGTCGAGTTTCGAGCGGTTTACATTGAGTTTGAATCTATTGTGTGCTCGTGTGTTGTTGCGGTTGAAGCTGAAGTATTCATTGACAGGTAGGACATTGTGGCAGATGATTTTATGAACTATATTTAGATCAGATCGAAAGCGACATAGCTCTAGGTTATCTAAGCCCAAAATTTCAAGTCTGGTGGAATAAGGTATTCTGTTGCGAGCAGAGGAGTGGAGGACTCTTCTTGTGAAATATTTCTGGACTCCCTCAATTGTATTAATGTCCGATATGCAGTGCGGGTTCCAGACAGGTGAGCTGTTTTCGAGGATTGGTCTGGCAAATGTTTTGTATGCTCTGGTTAGCAGTGTAATATTGCCAGAGAAGAAGCTACGCAAGATTAGGTTCAGCTTAGCCCCAAACATAGCTTAACTTTTTTAGACGATTACTGTATATCAGTTACTAAGTTTTCATTTAAAATTTTTGAATTTATATTCCGTTCTTATGAATTTAAGGACAAACAGCACTTTCAGAGACCAAGCAAATGCATACAGGCTCCTGCCACTACCAAAGTGCCTCAGTGTTGACCTGCTGCTAAAGCAGGTGAGCCTCAAAGAATCCTCTTCAGCTGAGCTCATGCTGCTCATTCTCCATTGGTTTGTTCAGGCTAAATAACAAAGGAGTTTGGTATTTTTTATGCCCAAGTTGCTGTAAGTTCAATTCAGGAAAGAACTGTAGCCCAAAGGCTTGTAACGTCTGCATCAGCAAAACTGTCATATACTGGACATGCTGCATCCAGTCAGGCATAGAATGGGCACAATGAAGAGAACGAGGCAAGTTATTAAGACTCTTTATTCTCTTGGAGTTACCAGAAGTAAAATGTGGGTCCACATTCCCCAGCTAGCAAAGGGATAGTTAATTGTGCAAAAAGGTAGCACATTGTCTCCAAAGCCTAAACCTGAAAAATATATACACTTTCCTGAAGTCTGGAGATCTAAAGAGTTAAAATCCAGGTTCCAAATGCATTGCCAGGAAGGATAACAATATTATCAATGCACTAGATGGTAAAACACAGGGAGATTTTTATATACTTAAAATCACTTTCTACTTAGCCCAAAAAGCAGTAATCCTTTGAGGCCCATAATCCCACTTAATTTTAGGCAGCCAGGAACACAGTGAGTCAGTTGGTAGTAAAGTGATATTACTAAAAAAAGGACAAGCTGAAAGTTTTTTTGGGGGGGATGTTACTTTTTTCTAATTGTTGGGACAGGGTTTTAGTCTGAGCTGACTGTATAAAGGGTTTACATGTTGTTTTAACATAACAAGGGAAATGGCTGATTGGCCTGCCATTATTTCCCATTATTATTTTAACACAGCCTTTTCAGCTCCAGCTATCACAGAGAAGGTGTGTTATACAAAAATCAGATACAATGTACCAGTGTTTCTTTACCTTTTCTTCTTTTTCTTTTTTTCTTCCCAATTTTAAAAATTATTGAGGACTCCCAAAAGAGCTTTTATTTGTATAGGTTGTATATATCAATACTTACCATATTAAATATTAAAAATTAAAACACACATTCACTGCTGCTGCTGCTGCTGCTTTTCATGATTGTTTAAAGGCATTTTATATTGTATTATTTTTCAACATAGGCTGGCAAATTATTTTGATTTTTGTGGATCTCTGAGAAGGTCTTGGGAAATCCCCAGAGATCCTAAGACCATACTTTAAAAAATATGGCCAATACACTATACATATTTAGAATTACTATAGTGTCATCTTTCTCCACTTGGTTCCCTTCCAATATGATGGAACTACAACTAGCTGGAATTTTGAGATTTGCGATTTTGGAAAAAAATGCTTTTGTGTTATTTGCTCCTAAATATGCTAAAACTGTGGTGAATATTATGTCCACTTACATAGTACCATAATAAGTCCTGGTGACATAAGTAAGAGTTATCTCTGTATAAACATATATTAGTTTACTAAGTTTGGGGAAGCATTTTCTGGTTCATATATGCTCCAAGAAATTGCCCATTGTTTCCCCCCCCCTTCTCTTTAATAGGGCTTTTATTCAGTTATTTTGGTAGATGTCTTATCTTCTTTCCTTTCTTATAAGCTTTTCTTACAAATGTGTCAAGGTCAGTCTCCTTCAATCTTCTTGTCAGATTTGCTACAAAGCTAACATGTACTTGGGGCAATTTCAATTCAAGAGAAATTAAATTACTTTTTGTTTGGAAATAGAAAGGAGGGTGGCAGATGGTGGCTGTGTGGTAGGTATGCCCTGTAGATGGAATGCACTGACATAACTTTGCTTTTTAATGTAAGGGGAATAGTTGCCTGATTGGTGGTCACTTGTCTTAGGTAAAAATAATGCCGTCCTTGAAATGAAATCATTTGAATACATAAGCAGGATTTCCCAAACTTTATATGTACATTCTAGATATATTGAACTTTAATATCCTTCATCCTTAGTTGTACAGGCTGGGACTTATAGGAAATATAGACCAACACACTTGGAATGCTCCACGTAGAAGAATAGTAGCAGAAGAGGACAAACTCTGGGGCAAAAGGCAGAATGTAATGGAACAGAAGTAAAAGTGATGAGGTGGTCACCAGATTTGAACACATCTGCACAGCAATGAAAAATGTGTGCACATGAGTCATTGGATCATGGCAAGAATGTAAACATTGCCTTGCTGGACCAGGTCAGGGTCCATCTAGTCTCACACTCTAACACTAGCCAGCAAGATGCTTTTGAAAAGCTGAGGTTTTCTCCCTGCCCTGATTTAGCGCAGTGGAATCTTGGAATGTAGCACTGTAGTTTCCTGCCAGACCAAGGGACAGGCATATTTCTGAGATGTGTGCCATGCATCTCAGCTGCTCTGCTTGGGCAGACAAATATCTTCAGCCACTCTACCAGCAAGGGATTTACATAACAGCAACATTTCACTTTATATTAACAATACTGCTGTCAGGCCTCAAGAACAATTAAAGATATGTGGAATTACTTCCGAGCAGTTTCCCTTATTGTTCCTCGCTTATAGACAGAAAGCTGGCCAAATTAAAGCAACTATTTGCATCACCACAGATCTACTCTGAGAATTGGGAGGAATCTGCTTAACTTTCTTTCTCCTGACCAAATTATCTAAGCTTCACTGCATCTTTGCCCTCTGGAATGCAGACCTTCCCTCCTGGGAATCCAGACTACATACCTCCACATCTGGTGAATTATTGTGAATATGAAGTGTTAGCAATCATGGCTTAATAGCAAACAACAAGCAAAAGTTCGTGTATTTTTTTAACTCTGGTTTCCTGGGCATCCTAACTAATAGCTATGCCTTCATCTCAAGGCATTAAATCTATTTACTAATTTCTTTTACCAAGTTATTATTTCTTCCTTCAAGGGCTTAAGAAGATAGTACATCCCATTAAGAAACACTAACACAAAAGGAAAAGAGATTGGGATGGTAAAGGAAAAAGCTAACCTAGGCATTAGTTCTTAGTTTCATACAGTTGCATAATAATCAACAAAGATGAAAGCAATGCCATAACCCATTTTCCCATCTTTTTCTTTACTGTGGCCTCATTTAATAGTTGAACAACACAACTGTTTGATGTATATGAACCAGACAACATCTTCTATTATACCTAGTCAAAGAAAAGCTGTTAAATCACTTGTGGCAATGTTGCAAATACAGAAACACAAATAAAGAATGGTTTTGATTCCAAGGCAAATATCTGGTTTACTTGCCATGATGGGATTTTTCAAAAATGCCAAGATAGCTGAACGAAAAGGGAGGAGCTGGTGTATGGAAGATAAGCTTAAAAGCAGCATCTTATATGTTAACAACAGGGGTGGAACTTCATTTCATGTGAAGGAAGTTCATGTGTATTGAAAACTGAATTATAAGAATTGGAGGATGAGGATTCAGTTCAGTGGATAAGAATATAAAGAAAGGAAAACAAGGATACTATTGTGGGGTGAGAGGCTAAATGCTATAGATGGCTAAATTAGGCAGATGATGCTTTTCTGGCCCAGGTTATACGGTAGAATTTTCTGGGAAGAGATATATAGTCACACTGGAAGATTTTAACTACATAGAAACTGTTGGAAAATCAACTCAGTCAAGATTGGAAAGTCTCCAAAAATCAGTGGTCTTGTTTTCAATGTTTCTTGTTTCAGTTTCTAGAAATATATATCATGGAACAAGTAGAAGTCCACTGGAAATACATTAATCTTTAGTAGGTACGTGAATTAAATGTAGGTTGATTCATATTTATTTGAGAAAATGAAGTGGCTTCCTCAATCTAGTTTTCAGCCTTAAAGTTTTCTGATAATCTCCACTTCCAGCTTACAAGCTTATTAACTTTTGGAGGCAACATGGTGCTGTGCTTAGCTCAGCCTAAAATGTCTACTCAACATTCAGATTTAGTACAATTCAATACATTTTAATCCTCCCATTTTACCCCCAAGCAAAAACCTGATTTGTTGACTCACTGCACTAGTTGAGAGCAATGCTTTGCATGATGAAGAATGAAACAACTTCAATACAGAAGTGACTGATGTGCCATGTGAAATTGCATATCTATGAGACACTGATTTCTGCACCCCACCATCTCTGTTTAAACAGTATCTGTTTCAACTGTGAGCCTGATGATGTGATCCAAGCCAAATGTATAGTAACATATTTTTCCAGTGATACAAGGCTAACTAAATGAACAAGAGAAAAAGTTCAATGCATAATAATCAGAATTATTCATCAGATTAATAGTCTACATTATTAATTTAAGTGACTAATATTTGACCTGAGTGTATTGTATCAGAAATACACATTTACCTGTGAGTCAGTTTACTGAACTCAGTAAATTTTATTTCTAAACAAAAGCACAGCATTTCACTGTTAAAAGCTAAACTCATGCATACTATAGTGTTGCTATTGTAGCTCCTAGTGTAACCAACAGGTGTCAGCATAGATCACAAAGCCAATAGACCTCCCAAGAAGGTAGTGGGTCTAGGAATAGTAGTTTGTTTCAGAGTTTAATTTTGCAAATGTTTGTTAATTGTTAAAAATCCTGTTAAAGCCTGTATAATTAGAAAACGCTGCATCTCTTTGGTGGTGAAAATGACATTGATACAAACATTTCTGAAATATTCTTCAAAAGAGAATATCTGGATATTACCTTCCAATAAATGGGTGCTCTGTGAACAGATATGGCCACATGGACATCATTTTGTAAGGTAAAGGTTCCCCTCGCACATACGTGCTAGTCGATCCCGACTCTAGGGGGCGGTGCTCATCTCCTTTTCTAAGCCGAAGAGCCAGCACTGTCTGATGACGATTCCGTGGTCATGTGGCTGACATGACTAAACGCCAATGGCGCACGGAACGCTGTTACCTTCTCACCAAGGTGGTCCCTATTTTCCTACTTGCATTTTTACATGCTTTTGAACTGCTAGGTTGGCAGAAGCTGGGACAAGTAACAGGAGATCACTCGGTTACGCAGCGCTAGGGATTCGAACTGCCAAACTGCCAACCTTTCTGATCGACAAGCTCAGCGTCTTAGCCATTGAGCTTCCGCGTCCCCATTTTGTGCATACATATGTCCAAAGGCAGCAATTATGTAAACAAAGCCACCATAAGCGTTCAACATTCTTCTAAATCTCTGTGTGGCTAAAAAAAAGTTGTTTCCCACAGCTTATGAATTGTGCAAGCTCAGTCTAGTTAGTCTACTGTGTAAGCCTCATAGGAGTAGAATCTGGTTGACTAACTTATTGGCTCAAAACCAGAGTAAGGCCAAGGCTGGTTAGTACTTGGACAAGAGGAAATTAAAAAATTCCCAGAAGAATGTAAGGACAAACGAGTTTTATGTTTTGCCAGGAAACTGCATGAATATGTTTATGAAGTTACTAGTTGAGCTTCATTGAAAGAGAAGTTACCTTATTCCATCAGATGGATGCTGGACCTTGAATTATGGGCTTCTCTTTGGACTTCAAGTGCTTCTGCTGGCCTGTTTGTGATTTTCATTTGTAATACTATTAAGGATTCTGGCTGTAGTATCTGAATGAGATGTCCTTTAAGAGTGCAAGAATTACAGTACTGCAATCCCCGATCTCTGTTCAAGTGTCAAGTAAATAACTTTTTCAGCAGGCCAGATGAAAATAAGCAGCAGTGAAGCCTTTGGTAGCATTTATAGCAGTGATGGCGAACCTTTTTTCCCTCGGGTGCCGAAAGTGCATGTGCGCGTGTTATTGCGCATGCGCGAGTGCCCACACCCATAACTCAATACCTGGGGAGGGCGAAAACGGCTTCCCCCGCTCCCCTGGAGGCCCTCTGGAGGCCGGAAATGGCCCATTTCCCAACTTCTGGTGGGCCTGGTAGGCCCATTTTTCATCCTCCCCAGGCTCCAGAGGCTTCCCTGGAGCCTGGGGAGGGCAAAAACACCCTTCCCAGTTGCCCCAGAGGCCCTCCGGAAGCCGAAAATGCCCTCCCAGAGCCACCATGCAAGCCAAAAATCAGCTGGCCGGCGCGCACATGCGTGCTGGAGCTAAACTAGGCAATGGCTCGTGTGCCGGCAGATATGGCTCCGCGTGCCACCTGTGGCACCCGTGCCATAGGTTCGCCATCACTGATTTATAGTATAAATATTAAAACTACCATTTCTCCTTTTCTCCTGAGATCGTGTTTATCCCTATTCTTTCACGACAACTATTGTTTTTAAAAATCATAGGTTGTGAGGGACACCTCGTGTATGATGAATGTCAAATAAATTAGGAGACTGTATCTTATTTTATTTATTTATATTTATTTATTTATTTATTTAATTTTAGTGTTCTTATATGCCGCCCTACTCCCTGGGGACATCTTCTTAAATGTGTCTTTGTTATTCAAGTTTTTCCATTGTCTAATACTCTGTGTCAAAATATTTAACCCAAATAAATTCCATAGTTCTGATATCCAATCCATCAGGTAAGATAACTGCAGTCACTATTGTAAAAGGAATTTAGAGCTGACCTTGGGGAAATAATGGCTGTCTCTCAAGGGGAAAAGGAACAAACTGTTAAGAAAGAATTTTGAGAAGTGATTACACAGAGCAGCGATAGAACTGTAAGAAAGGAACTCAAAATAACTAGCCAGCTGGCAAGCTATCTAACTGGACTTTTTACTGGGCATCCTTTTATATAATTCCCCAGCTATTAAAATAAGCCAAAAAACCCCAACCAGGGGGTATTTCATGGGGTTTTCCATTAGCATTTGTCCCTACGTTTTTGGACAAATTATTTTCATATCACTGGAAATAAACCCCTGATGGTAACAGATATTTGTGTAACACTGGAATATGTTATTCAAAACAAGGACAATATGTTCCCTTGTTTATCAAAGCTTTTGAAAGAAAAATGTGTTTGTTATTATGTGTAGCAATTCAGACTCACCCGAGCCTCTAGCTTTCCTGAGAATGGCAAGATTAGCTTTGAGATCAGCTAAATACAATGGAAACAAAACAATCCATCCAGAATTTAATTTTTTATTTTAATAAACACAGAGGCCTTATACATAGTGCTGATTATCCATGCTACCACTGAATACAAGCATCTGCCAAATCTGATAATACATTCAAGGGACTAAGTCAGTTGGGGAAAACATAGATCTGGTGCTTTTACGTAACAGCGTAAATGGATGTTACTTCTAATTCCTGCATCACTGTGTTACCATATGTAGATGTTAAATTCTCCTTCCAAATCAAAGGACGGTACAATTTGCATCTTTTATGTATTATATGATTAGTAGCTTTTATGACCCTATATTTTCTATAGTTGCTATAGTTGGTGTCCAAATGGAGTCAGAGACGCTGACACGAACTCGTAGTTTTATATAAATAAATATATTTTACATTTCTATTTACAGCAAACAAGATAGCCAGGCACATCACTACATCATGAGGTAAATCGTCAGGTAGATCACAGAACAGCATACAGAGCACCCAGAAGAAAAAGGCAGGAAAAAAAGGAAACTCCCCCTTTATACCCAGCAACCAATCATAATGTAGATTGCCTGGGGCAGGAGCCTGCACTCTCCAACCAATCAACTACAACTGTGTGTTCTGGCCCATTATACACTTTACTGTTCCAGCTATTAAATATCTTAACAGGATACCTATGGAGTTCTAAATCCAGACTAGGAAAAGAACAAAGAATTAATATTTCTTTCTCAACTCCTGCAGTCCTGCTTGCCGCCCATCCCCACCTTACATTCATAACTAACATTGAGGAAAGGAACAAATAGGCACCTGCTAATTATGAGAGGCAGTTAGGACTAGTAATTAAGGCATCAGGCTAGAAACTGAGGGATCGTGAATTCTAGTCCCACTTTAGCCATGAAAGCCAGTTGGATGACCTTGGACCAGTCATACTGTTTCAGTTGAGCTTACCTCACAAGGTTGCTGTTGTTGTTGGGAAAATAGAAAGAGTATTAGATAAGCTTATAAAAATATACATTGTTTATAAAAATATAATAAAGGTAGGATATAAATAAAAAAAGATGATCAGTGTAAACTTATGGCTGCACTCATACAAGACATCCATGGTGAATCAGTTTCAGAATTAATTCAATAACTGCAAAGGCTGGGACTACAGAACACACTTAGCTAAAGTGTGGCTGTGTGATTTGTTGTGCTGTACTAATACAACCAATGTTTGGCTCACAGACTTCTACAGTTCCTAATGTTTTTCTTGTCCCATTGATTAAGGGTTTGGAATGGGGTGGGGGAGGAATTGATAGAAATGAAAGCAAAAATCAGACTTTAAAATAAAATATGTGGTTTTTTTTAAAAAAAGAAATTTTATTTAGGAAAATAATGAATTACTTTTAGCCTCTTTCTGACAGTCACGTTTCTAGAGCCAGTAGCATACACATTTTGCAAAAGAACACACATCAATATGCAGTACTTCAGTGCAAATAAAGGAAATATGTGGTTATCTTGTTCTCTGGATCTCATTCCTCAACGCAAGCCCTTTGCAGCAACATTTCTTTTATGTCCTGCTATCTGCCCAAGGCCGGATCCGAGACATCTTGACTCCTCATTCTGCTAAACAGAGACATGAGGATACTCTGAGCTGTCCAAGGCAGAAACCTCATCTCATTGTTCTAGGCATGAAATCCAAGCTTTTTTTTCAATCCAAGTGTTGATATCAGTGTTGGAAACAAGGTGAGCTGATATGGCTCTGAGGAAAAGCAAGTGGGGTAAAAAGCACCTCTGAAGGCACTGGAGGTTGTGTCTGGAGAACCGAGCAGTGAGTCTCATGGGAATTCAACACTGTGGAAAAGTGCTTCAGTTCCTCTGTTAGGTGTTTGATTTCTCTCCGCAAAGCAGCATTCTGTCTCTCCAAGTCTTCACTCTCCTTTAATGAAGGAAAAGAAACAGGATATATCAAAGCCTTAGACCCCATCACAGGAAATAAATGTGGGTAATCAACCCACCTGCAAAACAAGACCTAGTCCGCTCTGGATATAAAAATTCTAATTGTGTTATATCAAAGTAGTGAAATTAATTGTGCACTTAAAGCTTTTAATAATTCTTCACAGAACCAGAGTTAAATACAGTAGATTAGTGAGACCCTCACTTCCTTCCATACTTACTAAGAGGATCTTTATTGCAAGCATCTTCAGTATGGCTATTCTTAAAACATTCCATTATATGTGACTGTGACACCTGAATGATTAATCAATTCTTCATAGGAATTCCAACATAACTCTATCATGGATATATGCATGTACAATCAATTTGTACACCATTGGCCTCCACTGGCTCTAGGGGTATCTGGCCAAGGATAATGAAATTCTGACTATTCAAATATATTGTCCTTTTTGATGAGACAGGGAAAAGCAGATTGGATGCTGATTGACTGTTGAATTACTAAACCTACAAATTTCTTATCACCCTTCCTAAAACAAAGGCAGCTCCCATCAGTAATCTCTCAATGAAGGCTGATTTGGCAAATGGGTAACCATATATTTCAAATCAGTAAGTGGATAAATAAATAAAGACAATAAAGTTTACATCTACAACTTTAGAGTAACTGAAATAGAAAAAAGACCTAGCCGATCCCTGGGGACAGGCTAAACCAGTAGTGGCGAACCTTTTTAGGCTTGCGTGCCAAAAAGAAGGGGGGCGCGCTCGCATGCCCACACCCATTCCCTCTCCCCCACGCATGCGCACAACACCCCCCCCATGCTGCCCCCTGCGCATGCACACAACCCCCATCCCCGCGCAAAGGCTTACCGGAGCCTGGGATGACGAAACCGGCAAACCGGAAGTGCGAAAAAACGCACTTCCGGTTTGCCGGTATGCTGTTTTTTGCACTCTGGAGGGTTCAGGGAAGCTCCCTGAAGCTCCGGAATGCAAAAAACTACAAAATGGACAAACCGGAAGTGCAGAAAAGTGCACTTCCGGTTTGTCTGTTTTGTAGTTTTTTGCATTCCGGAGCTTCAGGGAGCTTCCCTGAACCCTCCGGAGTGCAAAAAACAGCTCACCGGCAAACCGGAAGTGCGTTTTTTCGCACTTCCGGTTTGCCGGTGGGCAACCCTCTCGTGCCGGCCGCTATGGCTCCGCGTGCCACCTCTGGCACACGTGCCATAGGTTCGCCACCATGGGGCTAAACTATTACAGTATATTCTCCAAACTCTTCTTGAAGAGACGGGTTTCATAACCTTTTAGAAGTCCTAAAATTTTTGGGGGAAAGGTGTACGACAATAAGGGGTAAGCTATTGCTTACAAAAGGAGCCATCATCCCTGGGTTCCCTTTATGAGTGCATTATCTCAAAGGCAGGATTTCCAGCAAACCTTCTGTTCCTCATCTGAATAGTCTTTGGGTCAGTCCCTTAAAGACTGAATTGTAAGAATCAAACTGAGAAGTAATAAGAACACAAGGGACTGTGTACAAAGTTCTTTCATCCAGGAATGATTGCAACTGGCACATAAAATAGAATTGTGTGAAATCTCTCTTGGCCATGGTGAGCAAGAATTGTGAGTCAGAAGAACTCCTAAATTGTAAACCACTTCCGTCCTGAGCAGCACAGCCCCATCTAGAGTTAAAGATGAAATATATTCAAATTCAATATAACTTCAGATTTACTATTATTCTATCTTGCTGGGATTCAGCCTAAGTCTTAACCAGTAGGCTACACCGTTGTCAGTCATCTATCTTTGTGATCAACCAAGCACTCTATAGAATGCTTTCATTTCCAGAAACTTCCCAAGTGCCACATGGAAGCACATAGGATCCATCAGGTGCCTGGGGCATAGATTGATTGAATGGGCCCTTATTTCCCGTGAAGGCTTGTGGCATAATAAAATGTTACAGAAATTAGAGCATGATCTGACCACGATTATCTAAATGTGATAAATAAATAAATAAATAAATAAATAAATAAATAAATCCTCAAAGGGCTGAGAGATATGTCCCCCACCATCACTTCTATTATATAATCTCCTGCATGGGTCAAGTCCATGATCGCTTGACATAAGTCTTTGATTGTCACGGTGGACAAAAATGTACAAACTGCCTCCCATCCTGGGGAAGATAAATTGAAGTCCTTCAGCACCAAAAGCCTGGGGTCAACCATGAAGTCTAGCAGGCTCCGTACCAATTATACATAAGAGAGAAGATTTGATTCTCTGCTTAATTTCCCAGATGATCAGAGCCACTGTTGCTTGCATGTCAAGAGTCATGCCTGCTGTAACACCTGAAACCCAGGTGGGCATATCCCCATGAAAGTCACCCTCCATACAGGTTTCAGCGATACATACTAGTCTTTGCTGTCATCCATAATCAAGTTGTAAACGGGGGAGAGCCACACTAGGGGAAGACCAGGCATTTAGTTAGAGCCTGGACACCAGGGACTGTTATGTAGTACTTTAGAAGAGGTTAGGACAGTGGTGGCGAACCTTTTTAGGCTCGCGTGCCAAAAAGGGGGGGGGCGCTCACGTGCGCTCGCATGCCCACACCCATTCCCTCCCCCCCACGCATGCGCATAACACCCCCCCATGCTGCCCCCTGCGCATGCGCACACAACCCCACCCCCGCGCAAAGGCTTACCGGAGCCTGGGACGATAAAACGGGCAAACCGGAAGTGCGAAAAAACGCACTTCCGGTTTACCGGTGAGCTGTTTTTTGCACTCCGGAGGGTTCAGGGAAGCTCCCTGAAGCTCCGGAATGCAAAAAACTACAAAACGGACAAACCGGAAGTGCAGAAAAGTGCACTTCCGGTTTGTCTGTTTTGTAGTTTTTTGCATTCCGGAGCTTCAGGGAGCTTCCCTGAACCCTCCGGAGTGCAAAAAACAGCTCACCGGCAAACCGGAAGTGCGTTTTTTCGCACTTCCGGTTTGCCGGTGGGCAACCCTCGCGTGCCGGCTGCTATGGCTCCGCGTGCCACCTCTGGCACGCGTGCCATAGGTTCGCCACCACGGGGTTAGGAGATCAGTAGTGAGCAGTCACAATTCCTCTTCCCTGAGGACAGCCTACCCTCTACCTCATTTGCCTTCACCATCTCAGTAACACCCCCTTTTGCCAACTTCCTTCCATATGCCTCACTAGTCTCCCAAATGATTCTTGCAGAATGGACAACCTCAACCTCACCACATAAATTCCTCTTGCTCTCTATCAACACAGTTACTATTATTAGACCATTTACATTGTGAAATGGGGCTGCCTGAGTGTTCTAATATTGCTGTTAAACTGCAAGTGAGATAAAAGACAAAAGTTCAATAGATGACACGCCAGTAAATTTTTGGAAACATCTAAGGGATTATTACCTAATAGCAAAACAATGCAGATGTGTGACATGCTTACACAATAATAAATAATCTATTACTAAATTATTTATTTAGTAGGTAGTCCTTGCTTCCATTGCTAAGCAAGCTGATTGTTAAGTGAGTTATGTCCAATTTTGTGACTTTTCTGCCACAACTGTTAAGCAATTAAATTAAAGTATAGTTAAGCAAATCCAGTCCCCCCCCCCTCCCTCAATTGGCTTTGCTTGTTGGAAACTGACTGGGAATGGCAATCAGATTATCTCAGGAACTGCAACCATCACAAATACATGCCAGTTGCCAAGCGCTCAGATTTTCTCATGTGGCTGTGGGGATGCTGCAATGGTCATAAGTGCAAGAACCTGCCCTAAATCACTTTTCCCAGTGCCGCTGTAACTCTAAACCAGGGCTGTCAATCTCGCGGCCCGCGGGCCGGATGCGTCACGCACTGGCCACGCCCACACCATTTAGTGAAGGGGGGGAAGTCACCATAAGTCATGTGACACCACCGTGACGACATGAGTTTGACACCCCTTCTCTAAACAGTTGCTAAAAGAATGGCTGTAAATCGAGGACTACCTGTAGTTGCTCATGAAGATGGTGAGATATATTTTATTTCTAATGTATTTCTATTGCATTTAGACAAGCATATGCAAACTTTATACAAATCTACATCAGCTTGCCTTGCTTTTTTGGTGATAGTTTCCTCCTTGCCAATAATATGCAAATAGCCAGCCTAGAAATAACTTGGCTCTCTTCCATGTAATAATGTTACATTAGCAACATTATTCATTGTCATGCTTCCTGCAAAGCAAAGGAAATCAACTAGAACAACATGGTTGACCTCTGTTCCCTGGACCAGCTTTTAAGACAGTGGTTCTCAACCTTCCTAATGCCGCGACCCTTTAATACAGTTCCTCATGTTGTGGTGACCCCCAACCATAAAATAATAAAATTATTAGGAAACTCAGGTGTGGGTTCTAACTTACCTCACTGCTGGTTTGCTTCCTCCTGCGCTGCGTGGCCGCGCCTCTTGGGCGCGCGTGCGCTTTGCACGTGCACGCATGTGCAATGCTGATTTTTTTAAAAAAAATAGCAAAAAAAAAAGCTGAAAACAAGATGGCAACGCATACGCAGTGCCGGAAATTCGCTTCTGCGCATGCTCAGAAGTTCCCATGGTACAGATTTTTTTTTTGCAGTAGTCTATTTGCATGTGGGTGGACCCACCTAGAGGAGCGGTGTCTCGGTTCCTAAGACCATCGGAAATATGTATTTTCCAATGGTCTTAGGGGACCCCTCTGAAAGGGTCGTTCGACCCCCAAAGGAGTCACGACCCACAGGTTGAGAACCACTGTTTTAAGATGAGGAGAGGAGAAGCCATATAAGGATTCTTTTCTTCTCAGGTGACAGAGTGGTAAGTGTCAGTATTACAATCCTAAAGACATTTATTTTTCAAGGGAATTGCTAATTAGGTCTTTAAGTGACTATCTCTTTAATGGGAAATGTGGGGGAGGGGTGCAATGTTGCTTCACCATAAGGTCATCTGCATAGGGAAAGTGAAGATAGATTGCATCTTTCATCAGCTATCAGGAACTCATTTATTTTGCTGGTTCATATACTGTTAATTAATCTCCTGACAATCATGGATGAATGGAACAAGCAGGTAACAATGAGGCAGTCCAAAGCTTGTTTTCAAGAACAGGGCATATACCGTAAGCATGACAAAGCCCTTATTTTAATGGTACATAATATTGTGGATTGGAAGCCATACTTGCTTTTTTACGGGCCTGTGCCGTTGGAGGTTTTTTTGGGGGGGGGCATGTTAATAAATGTAATGTAAGTTAAAAAAAGAAAATGAATACATATGCCCAGAAACCTTTAAATGTAACAGCACTGACATAAGACACAAATGGCCAGGATCAAATGTGGCCAGGAGAGTACCATGGAGGCAAATTGACCAGGAGAACTGAGAAAGCAGTGATGAGCCTTGCCCAGGTGCCCCTTTGAGCAGAGGGTGAGGTGGGCATAATGGGAAAGGTCAAGGAGAGTGTCCAAAAGCACACTACAGCGCTCAAACAGCTTGAGGTATGACATGGAGCAAGCAGAGAAAGCAAGAACACAGCAGGGAGTTGAAGGAATAGAGCAAGGGAGAAATGGGAAATGCAAGAGGAAGAAATAAGATTATGAAGCAGGGAGAGCAGGTTATGAACACGGTACATCTTGGTTTGTTTCACAGTTAACCAAGATTGGCTATATGTACCTCTCCTCAGGTTCAAAGAAAGAAACAGATACTATAAAGGGCAGAATTTTCAATTTCCCCTACCTTGTACCAAATTTATGGGGGGGGAATAATTTCCCCACACGTTATGGTCCTAACCACAGATCTTCCCTCTTGCTCCGATACAACCATTAGTCTGGTTAATCTGCCTGTATTTTTATTGGGCAAAGGGTGTTTTTCTGTAATAAGATCTTTGCAGAGTTTCCAGACTGATGTTTTTCTTATAAACTCGGTCTGGGCAAACCCAAGAAGGAAAGCAGACCTAGTTGTGTCAGCGGATGACATTTCTGCGCTTGGCCGCATTCTGCCCCCAGCCAGCAACTTATGAGAAATGACAGCAACATATCCTGCGCTGTGCGTTCCTACTGCCTCTCACCAAGCCCTCGTCAAGCACTTGTATTTCCTCAACCTAAGCCACATACATCCTGACCCCTTGAGAGCAAAAGCCTGGGGAACAGGAGGGGGTCAGTAACTGCCATCATTGCTTAGCAAAACCACCTGACACAGGAAACTCTGTCACTGAAGAAGGAGGAAAGTCTTGCTTGCATCTTTCAGCAGCTGCCGAGAAAGAGGCAGTGCAGTGTAGAAATTCATCAGTTGAAATCATGGCTGTTCTCCCCAAGGCCTCGCTGAAAAGCAAGCCGGCTTTTAGAGAGTAAGATGGCCAGGACACTATAACACAGGTCTTTCCCCAAATGGCTATCTCTGAATTTGAGGCCTTTGTGTGTGAGGATGTTTCTTCATGTTGTTATTTGTTTAGCTTGGGGAAGGCCAAGCTGCTAAATTTTCAAGCAAGCTCACGGCGCTCAGACAAGGGCTATATCACATGTGGTAAACCTCAGCAATTACCCCCTGCCCCCTTTGAAGAGAAACCACAAAAATTGAAATTATTTATAAACATGTAAAACTTTGCTGCAAGGTGAGCTTGCAAGCTGGGTTCAGTCAAAAGCAAACATACAACAGATTAAAATAATTCTTGAGTAAATCACCTCACAGTTCTTGTGAAGAGTCATACGGCCAAATTCTTTCTCAGAGCAAGAAAAGTCCTCCACTCTCAAAAGCTATCATATAAGAGAGAGGACAGGGTGGAGAACTTTCCCATGAAATCATGCTTTTTATGTGCAAGAGGATTTTTTTTAATTTGGTTTGGTTTTCTTATATGCCGCCCAACTCCCGAGGGACTCAGGACATCTTTAAATACAAATACAAAGATAGTTGCATACACTCACAATGTTCATTTAATTCTTGAAGTGGTCAGCCAAAGAAGAATTGGCAATCCAATTGCTATTTATGCAAAGTAGGCCATAGCATTCAGATTTTGTGTGATCTCCAGAAACTCAGGGATGAGAGGCATGCACTACTCTATGTTACTCTGGCTTTCTGGGAGACTCGAGTAACAAAAAGTAGTGCTGGTATGCTCACAGAATTCATTGATAATATTTCAACACATGCCGTGATGCGCAACATCATTATCTTTCCATATGTATAGCATAACATGGAACCAAAGACCCAAGCTCTTAGTGAGATTCAGTGCAGATTATCTTACACATGTAAAATGTATTTCAGTGAGTTGGAATTGGTACTGCAGATGCTAAAGAAATAATTATTCTAAAGTTCAAAGGATTTAGTGATTGAAAATTTATGATTGAAACAAGTGCTATAGGTCCTACTTTTTCAGTAATGGTGACCCTGAACCAGCTTTCCACAGCTTAGTGCATTTTTGTTAAATTAGTCTGTTGTCTGCATCATTCCCAGGCTGCATGGCCAACAGATGATGTGAGTTGTAATCAAACCAGTGGTAGGTTCCTACAGGTGCGGTCCACTCTATAGCACCGGTAGCGGCCCGCTGGTGATGTCACAGTACTGGTGCGGTCGGTTGCCAATACCTAAGCGCTGCCATTTTTTTAAAAAAAATTTTTTTTAATTTAAAAAATTTCTTCTGTGCATGCCCAGAAGCCGAGCTTTCGGCACTGTGCATGTGCTGCCTTCCTACCCCACAGTGAGTCCAAGCAGGGGAGGATGGCTGAGGGAGCGTGTGAGACGCTGAAAGAACGGGCGGCAGGAGCTATCTCCATTCCCCTCCCTTCAGCAGTCCGAGAAGCCACGAACGTGCGGTGATGATCCTAGGCATTTTCGCACATTTGAGGCTTCTCGAGCTGCTGAGGGGAGGGGGAATGGGCGGCAGGACCTATCTCAGTTCCCCTCCCTTCAGCAGTCCAAGAAGCCATGCCCACCCAGTCACATGACTGGCAAGCCACACCCACAAAATAAGCCACGCCCACAGAGTGGTAGTAAAAAAAATAGGAACCCGCCCCTGAATCAAACACTGATGGCAACTACAAATGTAGTTCTGGGGAAGGTTGCATTATATGCTATATATGTCCAATACAAACAATATACCATGCTTTTTCTTTAAGATAATCTTCATCAAATATTTCTGGGGGGGGATAGTGAACTGTTCTCAATGCCTTCAAAATAGGGTTCACATACTTCCTGTTTGACTTTCTACTTTCACTTTAGGAAATTGCTTGTTAATTCTACTAGGAACTGGATTGGATTGACAGGTTTTACCGAATTGGGCAAGTTTTCTTCAATCTTTAGCAAAAGTAATTTAAATACAAATGTAAAGGCTTGATTCTTTTGGAACAAACAGCAAAAAAGTGAGTAGAACAGATTGAAGGTCCAGATGGATTTGAAATAAGATTTTGGAAATAATTGTAAGAATCCTTTCCATTTGCCCAGTAGCATGGGAAAATGCTACTGTTTTGAATTCTCTTAAAAAGCATGATAGGATGAGACTTTGAAGATTGGGCACTAGAGGGAACCAGAAGGTGCTAAAATTTACAATTTGTCACGTCCAAGCCCAGAGATGATATTGAAAGCTCAATTGAATTCAGCCTTTTATTTGCTTACATCTAATGGACATATTCTTGCCAAATTAAAGCTATAACTTAACCTACTATATATATCTGGAGGCATTCTAGGGTGTGAACTTCTTTACCACTCCCCAATCCAACTCAGGACTACACAATTTCTTAACCCAGGTCTCTTTCTGGGAAAGCTCTGTGTTGCCAAAACTCTCCCCCACTGGTTCTACAGGTGCATATTTCATCACATAATGAGAGAAGAACTCTTAAAATTGACTTAGTAATACAGAATGAAGCAAAATATTTTAACACTGGACATGTTGAAGGATATTTTTAAACGATGGACTCAGAAGTTAATATTAAGAGTGTCTGTCTCTATAGAAAAACTATTTTGAAAAAAAATATGAAAGAACATTATTGGACAAAATTGAGACCGATCTGAAAGTAGATTTAAAAATGACAAGATACATAAACAATATGGAAAAAGGTGCTACAGTGGACATATAAAAATGGCTGATGTCTTAATAATTAAAAAGAATATACAAATAAGAACCCAACCTGGATAATTTTCCTACATTAGATTTACAAAAGAGGATTGTTAAAGCTTTGAAGAATTTTGTGAGAAGGGACCAAAAAAATGAAAACAAATCTAGTTTTAGGACATTATTTGAAGGGATTAAATATCAAGATTGTTAAAAGGAAAGAATATAATTTGGTTTATTTGATCAAGGTTAAAATAGGTATGTTGCTATCTCTGGTAATCCTTAGTGGACTTTTGTGGATCAGGGCTGAAACAATGAGGTTTTAAGGATTTGTTTAAAGATAAAAAGATGGGATATGGAGGAAAAAGAGATCACTAACCTACCATTGTTGGTAGGTAGTAAATTATTAAAACTGTTTATACTTGTGATCAAGGGAGAAGACATTTTTTTATATATCTCTTTTCTTTTTCTTTATTATTTTCTTATCTGCACTTTAAATAAGTTTAATAACATTACTATAAAAAGTAATCATCAAATTAAGACATAGATTACCTGTTAACCAAATAGCCCTCCAATAGCTGACCAGATGTGGAAACAATTTGGGGTAGGTGAAGTAGGAGGATATTGGTGCTTTTTGAGGCTTCTGATAAATCTCAAGACCCATTTCTCACAAAGATAAATATAAAAGAGAATATGAGAAAAGCTCAAGAAGTTATCATCTCAGACCCTCAGAATGCCACAAGATCGACCTTTTTGACTTTACAGAAGGGCCTCTAAGGAAGTGATGTCATCTTAAGAGAGTGAGGGTTTTTAATCTACATATTTGCATTTAATGAGATTTGAAGTTGGGAATGGGTGGTATGATCTTGGCAAATTATATCCATTTTCAACCTTTCCCCAAAACAAACAAACAAACAAACAAAACCTCGATAGCCATTTTGGGTATTTTAAAGATGGGAATGGGAAATTCCAGGGAGGGAAATTATCATTTCCAGCCTTAAAACTATTCCCAACCCCTTAACCCTGTCATCAAAATTTAGCAATTTTATCCACCACATTTTGTATATATATATTTCCTTTATTGTACATTACCCATTCCCAAAGATTCTGAGCAGTTGATACAATCCCCAGGTGCTACTCAAGTAACCTTAGGTTTGCCTCAATGCAGCCATGCAAAATGTTGGAGAAACTACTGCTGTTTCAGAGTTTTATAGGTCAAGCAATTCTTTAAATTATTGATACAGGCCTAAGTCATGCTATGCTATACTATGCTATGCTATGCTATGCTATGCTATGCTATGCTATGCTATGCTATGCTATTATATATTATATATCATGTCATATATTATATTACATTGTGCATTGTGAGCCTTCTGGCTAGAAAAGCAAGATTTAAATGAAAATACTAATATTAATAATGAGTAGTATATCTCAGAAATCCAGATGAAGATGACAGAAGCATTTACCAAATGCAGGTGATCTGCTTTCTGTGTCTGTCTCTGCCGACTCTTCTGAGCTGCGATGCGATTCTTTTCTCTTCTTTGTACTTTCCTCATTTCATCAGAAGAGTCCTGAAATGCAAATATACTTTTCCAAACTATTGTCTTTGGAATGTATGGACCAGAAATGTATGATAGTTGAAGTTTACCACTGAAAGACCTTAAAGACCAGAAGGGGAATAGGTCATCCTGGAGAAACTCTAGCTACATGGTTGCTAAGATTTGAACTGACTTGATGGCACATAATCAATCATTCATAAAAAAAAATTTTTTTAATTAAATCAGTGAAGGAAAGTCTGGTGATTTTAGTGGTGTGCTGGTGGGAGATGTGAATGTGTACTTTGTATATGTACTTTTGTATGCAAATCGGGTTATATTGTTGCTAGTGAACCCAAATTATTGCAGGCAATAGACTGTAAGGTATAATACGATCTGAAAATTACGGTATCAAATTAGTTGTTTGATAGGAAAAATAGAATGAATGACTGCAAATTATACATAAACAGTAAAAAAATGTAGATCAATTTCTATATAGAACTGTGGTAGAATTTTTTTTAAAATTTGGAAAATAGTTGGGAGAAATTTTAAAATATGCAAATGCATATAGAAAGGCATTAGACAGTACATGGTCTGTCATAAATAAATATTTTGGGGGTGAGCAAAAATGGCTGTATATAAAAGTGTGCTTCTGCCTCTTTATTTATGAAAGTAAAAGTTGGGTATGTTAAGAGAAACACAAAGGTAAACAATGCATAGGAAAGGAATATATAAGACATGAGTAAAATAAGAACAGATTACGTGATGAATTAATGAATGGGTATTGAACAGTTCAAGAAAATACTGACTGAATGGAGCTGAGATCCTTAAATAGAAAGGAGTAGCTTAAAAACGTAAAGAGCAAAAGGCAAGGTAGAAAGCAGTATACGGACCTAATGAATCAAAGAAGGTTTGCAAGGATATTGAAAAGAATAGTAGTGTTTGTATAAACTAGTTTTAGCTTTTCATTTTTATTATCTATCCATATCCTCTTGCCTTTAATATCTTTAACTTTCTATTTCTTACTTTTTTCTGCACTCTGCGGAACTTTGCTTAAGGAGAATAGCATAATGTGTATACATTGCATTGGGTTTGATGTAATAATCCAAAATTTCTACCCAACGTTTAAAAAAATCCTTATGGTGATATAATTTTATTGTCTCTCATTGATAACATCTAGCTGTGTAGTCCTCTAGAATTTTCTTCTTCCATCTTTAATGTATAAACCTAAGACCACTTTGCACACAGCTGAAATATTTTTTTCAAGTTTAGGATTCCATTCCTAAGAAGGCAAAACGTTGATACTTTACTATTTGAAAATTTATCACATCTCTCAGTAGAGATAAGGTCCAACCTTAACAATTTTTAATGCATCAATCAGCCCCTAGCCTTTTGCAGAAAAACTGGATCACCCAGAACATTCCACATTACAGGGGATAATTTTGGATAGGAGGATGAGGGTTTTTTTTTTTTTGTAGAACTAAACAATTGTAATGCAAACCACTCCAGGGCCATTAGATTAGCTTTCTCCAATCTAGCAGCAGATGCTAGACACAAATCCCAGAATTGCAGTTGATAGCTGGCTGGAAATCTGGGAACTGTAGTCCCTCTTTAATTTACGCCTTCCCCTGAATCAGAGTGGTCAATTTGATTCAAAGGGGAAACGCGCAGTTGGGGGACACAGTTCCTCATCTCTTGATTTTTAATGCCTCAGCAAACTTCACCTGTTGAATTCCACTAATTGCACCCGGGTACTGCAGCCTTGCTAGCAATAAACCGCCGTTTAAGACAGGAGTCTCCAACCTTGGCAACTTTAAGCCTGGAGGATTTCAACTCCTCCAGTTGAAGTCCTCCAGGCTTAAAGTTGCCAAGGTTGGAGACCCCTGGTTTAAAAGTATCATTCAATCGACAGAAAGTGGTACCTGTTTGCTGGATGAAGAGGACTGGCTGAAGCTGCTGGAGTCACTGCTGTCAGAGCTATGGGGCATGGCTCGCAGCACCCCCTGCCTGTCGACTGCCTTTCCTTCTTCCCTCAGGCCTTCGCGGTCTTAGCCCGCCTTTTCTTTTCTCTCCTTTCTCTCCTTTTCTTTCCCCGTCCACTGAGCCGGCCGGTCACTTTCTCGCCTTGCTCCCACCGCGTCTGTCAGCAGCTACGTCCCTCCCTTGGCCTTCAGAGCAATGCATCTCGCCTGGGCTCTTCGCCTCCCTTTAGCTGATGTGAGTTCTCGGAAGCCTCAAGGGACTTAACTGAAAGTCACGTGGGCGGAAACTTTGAGAACAAATGTTACAGAATTTTTTTAAAAAAAACCGACTCTGGGAAAATCAAATGGTTTTATAGAGAAAGAACCCGAGTAACGTCGGGGGGCGGGGGGGGGGGAAGAGAGTGTGTGTGAGAGAGAGAGAGAGAGAGAGAGAGAGAGAGCGATTGGTTTCAACTGCGTGACTAACATGAGCGGATCAGAGAAATAACCAGGTTGGAGTAAAGGTGGGGAATTTACGCATGCTTAAGAGAGAAAAATAGTTCCGTTCATATATTTTGCATAGAATTGATAGAACTGACAATAAAAACTCCAAGAGACTAAAATACAGCATTGAGTAGTGTTAAAAAAAGACCTGATTTTTTTTAACACATATTTTCAGCTATGGAAGAACTTGCTTTGCCGTTCAGTTCTCCCGGATCTATTCAATATCTCCTTGCTTCTAAACTTGGGTTTTTATATAGCATACAGAATCTTAATTTAAAATGATAGATCACAATGTCCCCTTTAAAAGTAATCAAAACTGTTGGCCAACTAAAGCTCAAGGAATAGATTATTATATGCCAGTGCAGCAAATTGCACAAAAAACATTATTCAAGTTAACTTGGGCAGTTTTCTCTGGCCTCGTGCTTTAGATTGAATTGAACTGCTGTTCCTATTTTCCCAGCAGTTATGACCATTGGACATGCCAGCTTCAAACAGTGGGAGGCACAGTTTAACATGTATGCAAAGCACCAAGTTGGAGAAGCGGTATGTGTGAATGACCCTGCATTATTACTGCGCCAGTGAGGAAGAAAAAGTATTCTTAATCAACATATTTCCTCCCACCATTCCTGCTTTCTCCCCACTCCCTAATACTTTCAAAATCAGTTGTCTTGGACTGCACTGAATATTTGAACCTTTCTCCAGTTTGAATCAAACTGCTATATGCACCTATGGGCAGCATTTACATTAACATGAAATTTGCTGTCCTTTGCTGATTGCTGATTTTGCCACTATTCCATCTGTTCTGATTCTCTGCCAGATGGTGCCGTCCTGATTTTATATTAAAGTTTATATTAAAATTTTATATTAAAGGTGGCACAGCAGTTAGAGTGCAGTACTGCAGGCTACTTTAGCTGACTATGATCAGCAGTTCAGCTGTTCAAATCTCACCGGCTCAAGGTTGACTCAGCCTTCCATCCTTCCGAGGTAGGTAAAATGAGGACCCAGATTGTTGGGGGCAATATAAAATATGCATTGCTTAATGGTGTAAACCGCTTAGAGCAGTGATGGCGAACCTTTTTTGGCTCGGGTGCCAAAAGGGTGCACGCGCAAGCGATAGCATGCGTGCACGTGCCCATACCCATAATGCAATGCCCTCCCCCCTGCACATGCGCACAACCCCCGCGCTGTCCCCCGCGCATGCGCACAGGCCTCACTGAAGCCTCCGGACTTCCCGTAGGCCCATTGGGCTGTTTTTCGCCGTCTCCAGGGTTCAGGAGGCTTTCCTGAAGCCTGGGGAGAGCAAAAATGGCCAAAAAGAAGGCTGAAAATAAGCTGGCCAGTGTGCGCATGCGCGCTGGAGCAGACATAGGGTAATGCCTCGCGTGCCCTCAGATATGGCTCCGCGTGCCACCTGTGGCACGCGTGCCATAGGTTCGCCATCACGGGCTTAGAGAGTGCTTGCACTTTGAGGCGGTATATAAGTCTCACTAATAAATAAATAAATAAATACAGTCAGCCAGATTTTAGACTGGATTTGTAATAAGTGCACCAGCGTGCCTACCGTCCCTGTCCTAATGTTCCCTCTTATCAGCACCCATCTTATGTATATAAACAATGTTATATATATGTATATTACTAACACGTACGTGGCAAAAATAAATAAAAATAAAATAAATATTGAGAATTTTAAATATATTATAGACACCCACTGCCAATTTGTATTACAAATCTAAATACAAAACAATGAAAGCAGTTTAAAACAAGCTCATGGGCAGCCCCGACTAAAAATGTCATAACTGTAATAATGAGATTTCTAAGCCCTATGCCATAAAGGGCTTTATTGTATAGGTCAGTGATGGCGAACCTTTTAGACACCAAGTGCCCAAATTGTGCGCACGCACATCCCCAAACTGAAAGGTGTGCGCATATGCGAACGCTTCTGTTTCATCATTTGCAGGGAAACAGAAGTTCATGAAAAAAATGCCACGGAGATCTGACTCGGGGTGATGGTGCGCGTGCCAGCAGAGAGAGCTCTGCGTGCCATAGGTTCGCCATCATGGCTATAGGTAAAGACCAACACGATGAATTATATCTGGAATCCCACTTCCAACTAATGGAATAACACTGGTGTCACATAGGCATACTGGGAGGTACCCATTATTACTCTCGCCACTGCATTTTGTACCACCTGTAACTTCTGGAGGGTCTTTAAGAACAATCCTATTTAGAGTACATTGCAAACATTCAGTCTTGAGGTGACCAGGGCATGAGTGATTATCTGAAGGACCTACTGTATTTTTTGGAGTATAAGATGCACTTCCCCCCCCTAAAAGAGGGTGGAAATGTTGGTGCATCTTATACACCAAATACAGCCATTTTTGGCCTCCCAAAACCCCGCCCCGCACATCCCATTTTTGCCAAAAACAGGCCCATTTTTTGCAAAAATGGGGTGCGCAGAGGGTTTGGGAGACCTGCAGAGTGCTCCTGGGGCTGGGGAGGGCAAAAACGTGACATGGTTTGGGAGGTGAAAACTGGGCCCATTTTTGCCCTCCCCAGCCCCCAGGAGCACTCTGCAGGCCTCCCAAAGCCTCTGTGCGCCCCATTTTCATGAAAAACGGGCCCATTTTTTGTCTCCCAAACCCCACACATGTCGCGTTTTTGCCCTCCCTGGCCCCCAGGAGCACTCTGCAGGCCTCCCAAAGCCTCTGCATGCCCCATTTTTGTGAAAAAATGCAGGGGAGCCGGGGAGGGAAAAAATCTTTTTTCCCATTTACCTCTTCGAAATCTTGGTGCATCTTATACTCCGGTGCGTCTTATAGTCCGGAAAATACGGATATATATGCAGTATGTGAGGAGCCGTAGTGGCGCAGTGGTTAGAATGCAGTACTGCAGGGTTAACTCACTGCTCACTCCAGGAGTTCAATTCTCACCGGCTCAAGGTTGACTCAGCCTTCCATCTTCTGAGGTCGGTAAAATGAGGACCCAGATTGTTGGGGGCAATATGCTGACTCTGTAAACCACTTAGAGAGGGCTGTAAAGCATTGTGAAGCGGTATATAAGTGCTATTGCTATTGCTATGTGATAAGCAAAGCAACTGGTTGATTCTAATCAGAATTACAGAATAACTAAGTTGGAAGGGACCTTCTTCAATACCTCCAGTGATGGAGCACCCACAACTTCTGAAGGCAAGCCATTCCACTGATTAAATGTTCTCACTGACAGGAAATTTCTCCTTAATTCCAGATTGCTTCTCTCCTTGATTAATTTCCACCCATTGCTTCTTGTCTTGCCTTCAGGTGCTTTGGAGAATAGGTTGACTCCCTCCTCTCTGTGACAGCCCCTCAAATATTGGAAGACTGCTATCATATTACCCCTAGTCCATCTCTGTTAGACAAGACATATCCGTTCATCGTATGTTTTAGCCTCCAGTCCAGTCCCCTAATAACATAAATTTCACAATAGAAGAAAAGTACTACATCAGAGGTGGGTTCCTGCCTCCGGAGCTGTCCGGTGCGCAGCTCCGGTAGGGAGCGGCCGATTGCGCAATTTGCGTGTGACCGCTCCGGAGCCCTCTCTGCCGGTCTGTTGCGCGTGTCGCCATCTTTTTCTGTGAATTTTTGGGTGATTTTGCTTCTGCGCATGCGCGGAAGCAAAATCGCACTGAAATCTTGTGAGGGAATGCGCACACATGAGATTTTGGCGAGATTTTGCTTCTGCGCATGCTGAAATCTCACGCGCACACATTCCCTCGTGAGATTTTGGTGCGATTTTGCTTCTGCGCATGCGCAAAAGAAAAATTGCATGAGGGGGCGCATGTGCGTAGCGAGAGAGCGTGCGCCCAAAATGTGGAGATGCGCGCGCAGCGCACCAGCACTGGTAAGCAAGCAACCCGCCCCTGTACTGCATATATTATATACCAGAACAGTGAAATACAAGTATAGACAGGGATAAAGCAGAAGTGATATCATGTCTTCTAAAAATGATTATTAGTGCATCTTTGTGCTGTGGTAAGCAGATATAAGGAAGATCCCAAAGTGTTAATGGAGCTGAAAAACCCTGTGGGAGAAATGGCTGAGACAGAGGATGGCTAATGCCAGGGGAAGAACATGCCTACATCTCCCAAACCCCTAATATACACATCTGTTTTTGCTTACAACAGGTCACCCAATTTGTTTTCTAAGTTCATGGTGTGGTGAAGCACTATAGATTTTTAACTACTTTAAACCTATCCTTAAATAGTAAAATTAAAAAAAGGAAATACTATTTTATTTCAGTACAGCTAAGATGACTTAAAACCCTTCATGGGAGGACAATGAGATGAACGACATCATGGGAACTCAGCAGAAAAGTGGCATTGCCAGAATATGGTTGTATCAAGGTAACATGGGAAGGAAGTGAGGGCCATTGCCTAACATCTGGAAGGACCCAGGTTGGGGAAGATGATTTCCAATTATCTATATTTTGTGACAGCTGGATCATATTGCAACCGTTGACCATCATAGGCAATGGCTTTTGAGAATTTAACTAATTCCATATGTCTTAATCTATTTGCCAAACTGTCCATCTGGGCTTCTTTTTAACCTGTTGCCTTTTAGTCTTGCCTCTTGTCACGCATTGATTTATTGCCTGTTATATGTATATGCAGGGAGCTGCATCTCTATTCATTATAATGGTTTATTCCTGAGCACGTGATTGATGTGTTCTTGTACGCATGTGTGCATTCCATTCTCCGTTCCTCTCTTCTGTTCCTGGCTTCCATTGAAGGAAGACCTACTTTTATATCAGGCATGTAGTTAATGAGATTTATTGTTTTTGTACCGAAATAAATATTTTTACTTAGACTTTTAAACTGCGGTTTCTTTTCTAATGTCAGAATTCCGGGGAAAAGATCTATTTCGCCTCTGTGAGGATTTATTCTCACGTCGTCACCTCTCAGCTATATAGATTTATGCTCATTGTGTGTAAGTTTGGGTCAGCCAAATATAATTGCAGATTTTCTATTTATTTAGCTGCTCATTTGTTAGACTGTAACAATCGTTCTATCTCAGTAGATCACTCAGCCAGGACACTTGCATAGCAATGACCAGCACCTTAGTACTTGGAGTTGTCAATAGTTGAGTTTAAGATGGAGGAAAATATAAGAGAGGCTGAAATAATTAGCCTTGAGGCTGAAAAGATGAAGCAGGATAGGGGATGTTTACATAATAAGTAGAAATAAATGCTTTGCCCCTTTCCCCGTTCTTTGTGAAGGGCCTCACTTACCAAGCAAGATAAGGGGAAAAACTTCAGCCAGCAGCAGGGCTTTCCCTCCTTGTGGAGCTAAAATGAGGAAGGGAGAGAGAGCTGAAAATTTCCCATAGACTTGAAGAAACAGATGGAGCAACAAAAAAATAGGCCATCACGATTTGCCTGCAGCTGCAGCAGCCATGACAATGGTGTAAAAAGCAATGCTAAGCTAGGAGGTGACCCAACAACAGTGGGGCAATAGAACAAAGGAGGATTGAGCTGTAGCAGAGATAGAAAGGCCCATCATTGAAAAGGCCCATAATTGAGATGGACAGGAAATCTAGCACAAGCTCAGCATGGTCACAATCAGTGGTACAGTGGCCAAGCTCACCAAAGATGCCCAGCAGTAGATCAGAATGGAGATTCTGTGGTCTACGGAAGAGGCCAAGCACAGAAAGGCTCCCAAAAATGACTTGAGCTCTCAAACAAGCTGGAGCATCATTGATCCACCAAAGAGATCTGTCAGCAAACTAGTGTGTGGAAAAATAGAAAGAAAAAGTGCTAGGTATGCTATCTTGAGTTCTTGAATAAAAGACAGGGATAAAGCCATCAAGTAATTAAATCAAATTGAAAGTCCTTTTTAACTTTATGAGAAATTTACAAAAGTTCATGGAGTATTCCAGGCAAATTACAAAATGGTTTGGTTTGTACAAACCGTGTGATCTTTGGGAAACAGAAAACATTTTAATTTAATAATATAGACTATAAAAACAATAAAATTAATAACTTGATGCCAATTTGAAGTTAACAAAACCTGAAATTCAGCAATCACCTTCAAATCCTACAGTTCTCCAAATTAAAATGTAGAGATACTAGCAATGCAGAGGAAAAAGAAATGAAAGAATCTTAGCACAATTTTTAACCAATAATTTATTCAGTTTGATCAAAGTAGATCCTTGAAACATTTGTCCCTTCTGGTTTAATTTGCCTGAAAACACCTTTTTCTGATAAATCCGTAATACAGCTTTAATCAGAGGCAATACCCAGTTCACTCCTTTCCAAGCCCCCGTACAAGTTGTCCTCTGTTCCCCATGTTCTACCACCCCTTCTTCCTTTATTTCAAAAGCATTGAAAATTTCTGTCTTTAGTAGAATAAGAGATTGGGGTATATCTCTTTGTCACTCTGTGCCTATGTGACAAAGAGGGCATCTCTCTCTCTCATATAACAGAGTTGGAAGGGACTTTGGAGATCTTCTAGTCCAACCTCCTGCATACCACACATCAATCAGCCAGTGAATATCTAAGTTTATCAGGGATGCTGAACAAAATTTAACAAACCTGTTTACTTCATAGATATATTCCAGGCCCCATAACATCCTCATTAAAAGTTCAGTCCCTCTCTCCAGTGACATAAGTGGGTCATCGCCGTGCCTTCTGAGACCCTCTTGGGTGATTTTTTTCAAGTCCTAGTCACAAGAAAAAAATCACAAGATGTTTTTTTCAAGTCCTAGTCACAAGAAAATGTTACTCTCTACTTACAGCTGTAATAGAAGCAGAAATCCTTCCCTTGCTCCCTACACACCCATGCAGATATTATTATTGCTAGGGAAATTGCTTCTGTGGTTCCCACTGGGCTGTTATCACTGCTGATTCATGTTAAGTGCCAGTTTGGGTGGTTAAAGTTAGGAACTTGGAGAGTGTGAGTTCTAGTCGTGCCATAGGCACAAAGCCAGTTGTGTGACCTTTCAGCCCTAGGAAAGAGGCAATGGCAAACCACTACTGAAAAATCTTGTCAAGAAAGGGACTTATATAGGCAATCTAGGCAGTCTCTGAGAATTGGACATGATTGAAGAAAAGAAAGAAAAAAGCATTTTGAGCATTTTTCAAATGTCCTGTTTCTAGGTCAAATCTCTTTCATCTTATATTTGTGTATTGGAGACTAGAGAAGAAAACCAACATGCAGGACTTTTGATTTAACTCTTCTGATTCTGGTGTTGGTTTATTTTTGTAGTGTGTTACAAATTCCTTTGCATGGTTAGCAGATTTCATAAGCAAAACATCTTCATCTTTATCCAGGTTATTATAAAAAAGATGATTAGTACAAGGGCAATATTAATTGGATAGTTCCTATGGTATTCATTTCAGTTCTTATAGTAGACATGCATAGACTTCAGCAGAAGAGAAAACTGTTCCAAAGCATGACAGATGAGTTTAAAAATTATAATTTTAATTTAAGACATGTCTTAGGCATTTGTGTGTTTAAGGTTTAATCCAAAATAGCACCCTCGATTCAGTTCCTGAAACTTTCCTGAGTCTCTGAAAATATTGTAGGAACTCTGACACAACTGTATTCACTTCTTGGCAGGTTAACTATCCTGAATTAATAGCTAAGGTGAAGCATTCGTAAATTCAGTAAAGAATTACACATGGAGGCCAAGAGCAACAAATTATAGCATGCAGTGGCTCCTCATTGTCACAGTTTGTGCTTGGCCCAATCAAGACTGTTTCAAGAATCCAGCTGTGGGCCTCTCTCCTCTCATGGGGCTTTTTGGGTTTCATGATCTTAATCATACAAGCAAAGAAGCTGTTATCTGTGGTATTAACAGAGACGAAAACAGCAGCCTAGGTTTCAGCTACTGTATGAAAACTGTGAGCACTAAATCTTTGAGAGTTAGGTGTCTGTTCAGATTCCCTCTCCTGCACACAGTACTGATGTGTAATAAAGTCTGGTACCCAAAGATGAAGAAAGTTGACCTGAGCAGATCATGAGATCTTGCCATACCAAAGTTTGGAGACCTCAGGAGGACTACAGAATTTCAAAATTCTAATGAAGTCTTCTGATATGGGTGGCAGGATTTTACTTTTTCAGTTTTCTGTAAACTCATTAAAAAAAACACTTTTTTCTGCTCAAGAATTACTTTACAGGGCATTGTAAACATGGTTAAAACACGGTATTTAAGATATAGAACTAGGAACTCCTTGTGTAGATCTCTCATGAGATCTGGAAACTGTGTAACAACCGTAATTATTCGGAGATGAGATTTTTCTTACCAGGATTCAGACCCAAAATGAGGGCTGTGCAACTTATTTCAGGTTGAGGCTGCTCTTCTCTTTTGAACAGCAAGTTAGCAATCATATTAAAAAATAAAGGATGGAGCTGTGACAAAAAATTTTATTTTATTTTATTTTATTTTATTTTATTTTATTTTATTATTTTATTTTATTTTATTATTTTATTTTATTTTATTTTATTTTATTTTATTTTATTTATTATTTTATTTTATTTTTATTTTATTTTTATTTTATTTTATTTTATTCTATATTATTTTAATTTATATTATATTTTTATTTTATTTTATTTACTTTATTTTATTTTATTTTATTTTATTTTATTTTATTATTTTATTTTATTTTATTATTTTATTTTATTTTATTTTATTTTATTTTATTTTATTATTTTATATTTTATAAAATTCAATGTAGATAGGGTAATATTACTAATTTCCTGTGCTAAAGTTGATAATTTCTGTCACATAATACTTATAGTTTAGTTCACAACTTTTGAATAGTGACCCAAAAATGTGATCCATACAACTAAAGTCCTATTCTTTTTTTAACATATATCCTGCATGTAAAGAAGTGGCAGAGTTTCAATTGTTCTGTCACTGTTTCCATCTTGACTTTTTTGACACACACATTCACACACTCACAGAGGTCCATGCCCCTAGTGTTCATCTGCATTTTCCCTGATTTATAGGAATGCTTTTGGGGCATGCATGCATGTGATTATGAAATGTGGTATTATTTGCATATAACTGCAAACATGTTATGAAAATTATATGAGCTGCTTATCTCTTGACAAGTGACAATTTAGCAGCTCGATATCCTCTAAAATCACATTCTCTGTGGAAAGATTATCTTCCTGTAATAGCACTTATGCAGTGCTTTTATCAGCCTTAATTAGCCTTAAATAGGTTCTTGGACCCTGGTGTTACTTGCTGGTAGTTTCTCATGGACAGAAAGACTTAAAAAGTGAGATCTAGCCAAAGTTAAGCACTTCAAAATCCTGTGGGTTTTTCA